>JAPYZC010008852.1:0-14378 GCA_030522665.1 Ichneumoninae sp. A BG-2022a
ATGTAATTGTTACCAATATTATACAAATAATATTGTTTTTAATATACCGGTAACGCAATATTCTTACATACGTGTCAATGAAGTTTTATATACTGTATACGCATAAAACTTCATATCCATTTATGAATTTTCAAACAAAGATTTTTTACAGTGTAACTATAATTATAATTACACTATAATTATAGTTATAAATCAATTGAGTAGATACTATCACTAACTATCTATATAGACGTCCACTCTGGGAACTATTCGTTACAGTAGGAAATACCATCCTTTTTCTCAGTGTAGTTTCATCGACAATGATTTTTCATTCTTTCAGTCCGATCATCAGCTGTTTGCAAATTTGTAAAATCAAGTCTCCTCGACGGTTCAACATGGTCGCCGAAGTACGCGACTTGTCGCCAGTGGAGATTTCTCCTGCAAGGAAGGAAGGGAGAAGAAGACAGGGATTCTTATTCCTTCGATCCTGTAGTGAAGTAGTTTGGATCCCGGCTTGCTCTGCGGGTTCTCTATCTCCGGTCATCTTTTTTCTTTCCTCGTTCGCACACGCTCGTCCACTCTGATACTTTCCTCACGATCATAATCAAGATATCTCGGCATGAAGCGTGTTCACCATGGCTCCGCTGCATTACTGGAATATAAGATTCCGGTCAATCCGGAATGTAAAACACGAAGAGCCAGGAGGAAGGTACCTATCGATATGGTTGGTGGTCGGTGAGTGGCGAGAGAGAGAGTCTCGCGGACCAAGGAATATTATGAGTTGGGACACAGCGTCGCGACGCTGGCCGGATGCCAATGACCGGAGGAGCACTACCCTACGACCAAAGAGACCAATACTACCTACCGACCGTCTGTGTGCGCGTCTGCTGCTGCTATAGATACGGAAGGACAGACACGCTTCGCAGCCCCACTGTAATATTGTATCGAAAGCTATACATAGAATACTAATCTCCGAGGTATCAACATTGCTGGAATGAAATACATGCGTTCACGTAGTTCTTCGAATCTCCGAATCGTTAATCTCAGCAGGACTTGTGTTCCTGCTTGGTGGCGTTGTTTTCCAATGGAACCTTGTTAGGTTCTTTACGACCGTGATTCCGTAGGAATTATACACTTTAGAGCCCCATACAAATTGCAAATGAGCTTGAAAGAAGCACGACCTTCTCGAAACGGCTCAGGCCCCGTCGGTTCTAGGGTAATGCTTGTTTCCCTTGGTTCCTTTACTGCAAAAAGTTGAGTTTTGATCATTAACATTCGATATGGAAGCATTTTCAGTAGTATTACGGTATTACGGTCTGAATCGCCCAAGCTCCTGATTGTTCTAAGTTCACTTGGGCCAAAGTATCCCCAAGACCTGTTCCAGGTCGCTTCCCGGGTGCAGCTTTGGTCGTGACGCTTTTTGATGACACCTTTCACTTTTACTGCAAAAACTCCTCTACGAATGTTTTTACATCAAATGCACAATCACCGGGTGATCAAAGCCAAACAAGTGTTTCCTGTGGATAATCGAGTCAACGACATTGCGCCACTTTTTCATATCGCCGATTGATTAGTCACTCCCTCGCACCCGTCATCTTGGTCAGGATCCGTCTCAACGTTTGTGCCCAATCTGGTCCGCACTGAGTGCGACTGTCTCTCAATGCGTGGATGCGATTCTCGCGCAGCCGGCGGAAGACGGTCAACAGTCTTGTGGAGTAGAAAATTGTTTCGCAGACTGTACACGGGAACCCGAATGCTTCGGCCTTGAAGCTGAGCCACTGGACTTCTACGCTAGTTCGTACTACACTCCCAACAACACGCTACACCTACAAGCCCCCTGTGTAGCCGCATGGTGAGGCTTTCTGCATCGACGTAGAAAACGTTCGTGAAGTCTACTCCGGGCGTCGCTCGATCAACGACGTCGTCAGACCTCTCGTCGCGCTTTTCTTCTTGCGATTCCCACTTCTCCATCCTCCGCATCTTCGCCGTCTCGACGTTCACCCGCCGCGTCCTTGGTCGGGCCACGCGAATTGCGTCGTCGTCACTTATCCCTTCTACAGCGGCAGTGGGGATCCATCACTCTTGCGCTGGTGCGGTCTTCTGCGTCGATACAGGTGCAGATGCACTTTTCCATCTCCGATACCTAATGCATATTGTAATGTCACGGTTCACTCAAGAGAATGCGGCGACCATTTTACGGTCGCGGTAAACAACGCATGGCATTTGTTGAGCATGCACACTTGTTCTTGCTCAAAACGGAACCTAACTGTCGTGGAATTTATTTTCTTCTTTTGTTCAAAAGTTTCATCAACAAGTAGGTTATTCCCGACTGCATGTTTACATGGGCTGGACATGTTTTGCCTCTAGTCTTATATTGATTGTGGCTTATTATAATAGTTTTTATAGATTGATTGATTTCACGTATTGAATGAGCTTTTTGCGCCACTTTGGGGAGTTCGACAACACTTATGCGTCTCTCGCTAGGTTTGAGGTTCTTGTTGTATTGAATCGGCCGCATTCTGGCAGTGTATAGTTGATCGTCGGATTTCCACGACTGAGCAAGTCGTTTGTTGGGCATTTTATGATCAGCTGGATGTACATCAGATTTTTGTTGTGACCGATCTCTGGACCGGGGACTGTGCTTACTGCGATGTTTTTATAGATTGATTGATTCCAGATATTGAATGAGCACTTATACATCTCTCGCTAGGTTTGAGGTTCTTGTTGTATTGAATCGACGGCATTCTGGCAATGGATGGTTGATCGTCGGATTTCCACGACTGAGCAAGTCGTTTGTTGGGCATTTTATGATGAGCTGGATTTGCATCAGATTTTTGTGACCGATCTCTGAACCGGAGACTGTGCTTACTACGATGTTTGTTATAGATTCATTGATTCCAGGTATTGAATGAGCTTTTTGCGATAACACTTATACATCTCTCGCTAGGTTTGAGGTTCTTGCTGTATAGAATTGGCGTCATTGTGGCCAGTGTATGGTGGACCGTCGAAGGATTTCCACGACTTGGGCAAGTCGGTTGTTGGGCATTTTATGACGAGGTGGATGTGCATCAGATTTTTGTGACCGATCTCTGAACCGGAGACTGTGCTTACTACGATGTTTGTTATAGATTCATTGATTCCAGGTATTGAATGAGCTTTTTGCTATCGAATCGGCGTCACTCTGGCATTGTATGGTGGATCGTCGGAGGATTTCCACGACTTGGGCAAGTCGGTTGTTGGGCATTTTATGACGAGGTGGATGTGCATCAGATTTTTGTGACCGATCTCTGGACCGGAGACTGTGATGTCTGTGATGTCTGGTGTTGTCTGATAGTCGCAATCTCCGGCCGTAGTGAGTATGTGTCCTCTGATCAGATAGATATTGTGGAACTGTGAAATGGTATTGTCGGAGAACAAACTAGGTTTAGGACAGCCTCAGAGGCGACGTGAGCTGGACAATGGGGCAAGGTGGGAGTCCATGATCAGGAACGCTAATTTTGTAGCTGGACCAATTCGTTTCGCACCGAGGCCCCACGGGTGCCTTCAGGCACGCGTACATTGTCCTTGATTATGTGGTCCCTTGCGCGCGACGCAACATAACCGGTCCGATATACTCGGGACTCACACCGGCCCAGCGTTGATCTTTTTCATCTCTCATTCCCTCCTTTGCTCGACACTCGATCGGAAACGAACTCCGTCCCTCTCGAGAGACCCTGAGACTTTGCGATCCATGCGACTACACGCGAGAATAATTTATTTTTTTTAGTTTATTTCTTCAACCACCCCGTGCCAGACGAGAGTCTGAGAATTATTTTTAAGTACACGTAGAGCCGAGACTTGGGATTATTCTTGGATAAGTGGATCCCCCCCGGTGTACTTCGAACTGGCATGTTGGCGTTATTTGCTTCGCGCTTACACGCGATTTTTTTTCATAATAAAACTTTCAGTCGTTGTTTGAACTTTCTCGCGAGTTTCTGCAATCCGGTTAAATATAAAATTCTAAATGAATCGTCCGATAATCCATAATTAATTGTAATCATTTTTTTTAATAAAAGAAGAAAATAAGTGGTATATCGAAAATTCCTTAGATCTGAATATTTTTTATTTAATTATTGCAAATAACTTCCCAACGTTAGCCACTCGAATAATCTCATTCCTTTCATATTCCTTCAATTTAATTGCAATAAAAATACTAATTTATCTGGTAATATTGTTCGAAAATTATTCGAAATGAAAACTCTTAATTAATTTGTGTAATTAGCAGAATAAAAGCATATAAATTCTTCCGTTAAACAATCGCCGTTTGTTTAACAGTTTAATAACGTTCGGGCGACATTTCCCGAATACACAACAATTAAATCAACCGTATTAGTTAATATACAGATACGATTAAGCAGGCTATCAGGATATATAAAACCGTGTGCTCAAATTAAAACCACAAATCATTGTTATTGTATATATCGGTTCTGTATAGAGGAGAGTTTCCCGACAATTATTAAAAGGCTAAACAAACCTTTAGTATTTTATTATTTTTGTAGCAAAATATGTATCATAATTCTTTTTACAATCGGGAGTTTTTTTTTTCTATGAATTCATATTTTTTTAAGTCTACGATATACTATTACTTATTTATTTTATTTTTTTGCATTTACTAGATGCAGCGAATAGACATTTCTATCGGAGAGAAATACAATATTAGAAAATTGTATGTGAGAGATGCAACATTTCGAAAATTGTATCGTTGACATATATCACTTTGCGAGTATGAGACTACACTGTAGCATTAACTATAGAACTCTAAAATTGTTTGATGTTATACTACACGTCGAGTGAGTTCAACGGATTAGAGTACATGATTTAGAGTATTTTTGTAGGTAATAGTAAACATGGCGGCCGTCTTCCGATATATCTGAATATGCATTGGCCCACTTTTCAATTCCGTCATTTATCTCTGCCACTTCATATTTAATTTTCACTTCATATTTAGAAAAACCGAAAATTGCTTCAAACTTTAAAGTTGTTCAATTTGGACTCGTCCCAATAATTTAATTTCTTCGACATTTATAAATGTTATTGACATTTATAAATTAATATCAACAAATGAATATTAAAAATATTAATGTGTTGATGGCTAAAATGAAGACAATGAAAAACCGAAAATTCCTTCAAACTTTAAATTTGTTCAATTTGGACCCGTCCCAATAATTTAATTTCTTCGACATTTATAAATGTTATGAACATTTATAAATTAATATCAACAAATGAATATTAAAAATATTCATTTGTTGATGGATGCATGTCGCTAGGGCGCGTTATACGGCGATCCAATCCGGTTCCGTTCGCGATGTTATATTTGGGTCTTCGGGTAGCTGACGAGACTTTGGCTTATAATTGGACGCGGTGGACTCGAACCGCTGCCGATGGCACGGGTTGTGTGCTGGTCTCTCTTGAGCGTGGCAAAGAGTTCGATGAAGCTTCCATTGTCCTCTCTGTTCCAGGTAACAGGATCATAAAAATAGTGCTCGCCCTGACAAACGCTGGGTCTTGTGAGTTTGCCGATTTCTTTACCGACTCAGTGATACGCGAGAGGTTTTCTAAACAAATCACATTTTTCGTCATTCCGTCCGCTAAAATATTTCCCGACTTTATCGTTCATTCATTCCAAGTTATATTTACCCGTACGCGGATAAAAAAGAAATTGTTGGGACAACAATCATTTTCTTACTGTAACACATTTAGCTGGTTAACATAGGGACAACAAAATATTTTGCTGTGGCAACAAATATTTTTGTTACCACAACAATACATTATTAACGATCTACATTTTGTTAGAGAAGCAAAACTATTTTTCTCCGTGTACGTTTGCTCGATATTGTTTCTTATTGTTATTATTGTTTCAACCTTGTTTTCCACCCGACCCATGCATCGGTCGTGGTGCAAAATGCACAAACCCAAACACGTCGAAAAATGGCCCTTCGGCACATTTTTCAAGACAATTTTAAGGGAACACGTCACACAACGACTTTTCTACTTTTGGAACTAAAAATCACAAGTGATATAAAGCAATAAATAAGGTTTGTTAAAAGAATTTCTAAGGATTTTTTCCCCACATAGATTCCGAGATACATGAGCTTAATAAAATAGTGTCAATTAGCATGAGCTGCATGTGGCGCCACGTGAAAAGCGGCATTCTTTTTTAAAAAGATATTTTTATTTTTTTATTAACGTTCCGTTCCAGGTATTCCCCTTAGGGGTTTTTACCTTAGCTCCTCCCCCCTAGCCTAACCGTGTATCTATTCTAACACTTTCCTACCCGCACTTCGCTAACCTACTTTAGTTCCGTGCGTCCGCAGCCGACTTACTTCCCCCTAACTGTACCGAATTCGCCGAGAACACAGGGAAACTGCGGAAAACCCATGTCGGTACAGCTGGCGATATTCTACTGATCCTCCGGTATTTCTGCACCTAAGTTTCAGAAGAAAGCGCCTCCCGCTCATCGGTCGATGCGTCAGCTAGCGCACGGCTAAGCGGTCACCCATCCAAGCACTGACCGCGAACGATTGTGCTTGACTTGGAAGACCACCGGAACCGTGCGCCAACCGCGCATCCACCGCTGTCGGTCATTTTTAAAAATATATGTTTCCAGACTCCTGTATTAGAATTCTTTTTCGAAAATAACATTACAACATTATTACGGACGCGTTAAAAAAATTAAATCGAGGTGTGTAATTAAATAGATTTTTGAAGATATAACGAGTTGAAGGAGCTGTATATGCAACCATTTCTAGCAACATGTCCCCCCATCCCCCCCCCCCTCCCACCATTAAAAAACGGCGATACGTAACGTATTCTAAATCGTAAACTTTGCAAATTAGCAACCTGAAATTAAAAAAAAACACCAAGATGATGAATTCAAAACGGTATTAAAAAATGACGAAACTTTATCGTAATAGAGTATTCAATATCGCGTAACTCTGCCATTAATATTGTATGGGCATACTTCTCACGGATAATTATGGCTACGCTGCAAATTTGATTAAAATCCGTCATGAAGACGCCCGGATGGGTTTAAATCAAATTGAAGTCTCGCGGATAAAAAAATTCTCAAGTTTGGTGGTTGCTGACCGTGCAATTCACTGCAAATGTTGAATATAGAGTGGATGTAGGTAAAAAAATGTTCTACTTTGCTTCATATTTTTCTGTTTTGTTTCAGTTTTTCACGAACAATGAGTTCTGGATGACGATAGAAATAGGCGTTTTTTACGTCTTTTTTTAAATACGATAAGTGGGTGCCTAAAAATTAAACTTTTAAAAATTAATGAATTTAAATGCAATTATAAAATCTAATTATTTAAAAATAGTGACAAAAATTAAAGAAGATAATAGTTTTTTGATTTTTTTTATGCAGTATGTGTTGCAAACTTGTTTCTAGAAATTTAGCGAGAAGTCGAAACGTTTAATAGAAGAGGAGGAGTCATGGGGTGAGGGATTGGACATGAATAATCGCATAGAAATAAAAGGTTGTCGAAGAGGTGAAACAGGGTGGCGTGATAAAAAAAAGAAAAGAAAAATGGGGCGATACAAAAAATTGAACCGGAAATTGCTCGGGGATTTAACGATATTCCCGGTTACGCAGTTCGATCTTGCGTCACAAATTTAAATAGGCTTCTCTACCGTGATTGGCACGGCTATAACCGACTCGGAGATAGTGTGTATCGTCGATATATCCAATTCGTACTCAACAGCGGTACCTTTTATCTCTTTTTACGAAAGTAGATAAAGAGAGAGCAATTTTGATTGTACAACGTTGTACGTGGGCTCCATTATGACAGCGTTGCATGGATACGGATATGCGCCTTCCTGCTTCGTATTCCACATCGGTGATGTAAAATCTATATATTCATTTATTACCATCGTTTATTTTCGAGTGAACTCTTCTATCGGAACCGCCGTTCGATATCTGAACAAATGCAAAAGAAAATTTAATATTTAATATTTAATATTTAATATTTAATATTTAATATTTAATATTTAATATTTAATATTTAATATTTAATATTTAATATTTAATATTTAATTTTAATATTTAATATTTAATATTTAATATTTAATATTTAATATTTAATATTTAATATTTAATATTTAATATTTAATATTTAATATTTAATATTTAATTCCATCGTTCGTCAAGCCCGAACATCGGCGGTCCTGTTTGCCCTCTCGTTGTAATTAACCGAGTTTCTCGGGCAATTTTCGATCGCCAACGGTGCTCAAATTAATTCCTCACACATATTTACTTAGTACCTCGAAACAGTTGTAGATAAGACTTCTTTCGTGTTTACAAATTTACGAAATACTTCGCGATACACGCAAACTTCTGGAGCGAAACATGCAACGCTGAGCCAGGGTTCGCCTTGCACGGCACACCGCCAGTTCGTCTTCCTCACGTCCCGGTCCCTCCCAATAAGACGTATTACGTATTTTCGTAAATTTTATTTACTCCAGCGCTCCGTGCGCACAGTCAGAAGTTGCATACCGATGCGAGCTTATGCAACGCACGTAAGACGCGCCTGGAAGAAAGAAACCATTCTGTTGGTTTGAAACAGAGCTGGCCCGGAGGGAAGCGGCGGAATCTACGTAGTGATGCGCGTCCTCTTCGCGCTTCCTCCGCGGCACGATGCGACCGTTATTACGAAATGCAGTTACGTACACCGTGGCGCTGAGCGGCTTGGTCTTATAGCATCCTCGGCGTGTGTTCCATGCTCCGCTTCGTCGTTTCGCCGTCCTTTCGCCAGGCCCGCGAACGTACGTAGTGCTCTCCTATTTCTGCAGTTTATTCGCCGTCTTGTTCCTTTCGTTTCGCACCAACGTCACCAACACCCGATCTCCCATCTTCCTTTTGCTCTCCACCGCTGCCTCGACGTGTCGTTCACCTTTCCTCAGCGACTGCTGGATGTCCCTGGCGCCGGGAGAATCTTATAGGAAATACGTCTCCCATGTCCGCCTCAATCTCAGACCGAGCGAAGTTAAGCCCCAAGGCATTCCAGAAATGAATGAGCCGGTGCACTCTCCCTCGTGGACACTACCGGTGTGCCGCACGTAAAGCGCAGATGGCTTTTGCGTAATGCTGAAAACGAAGGAAATGGAGAAAAGAACAACGACCGCGATCGTAGAAGTGGATCGCCAGGGCGGAAGATGCGGGGAGATGGGGCGATAGGAGTTGAGGAGTTGAGAGGAAAGAGATACCGAAGAAACAGGAAACCCGAGGTAAAACCCGGTACGTGGATTCAACGCCAATGAACTGCAAACGTGAAGTGACTCTGGTAGCGGGGAAGCGCCCGTGGCCGTGTTCGATCTCTCCTCCCCTCGTGCTTGTCGAAGGTTTTGCTGTGGGCATCGAGCGGATGGTGGATCTTCGCTGCAGTCTAGTTTCATCGTTGGACCTCGCTGTCGTCGTTGGTCCTCGTTCGAGCGTGAAGGTCCGCGAGAAGGAAGAAGCGCCGGTTTGGAGGACCGTGCAGGAAACGCGGGAGGATGAGCGAGGAGGGGCGGTGGTCATTGAATGGGAAGATGATGAAGATGCGGACGCTGGGAAGGCTCGGAACTCCAGATGGAAAGTCTCTCGATCAATGGATGATCAAGCAGACGGAACCTACTACAAGTTACTATGCAGGATGAGATTTTCAATCCACAATTAGACCAGGTGCGTTCTTCTTCTTTGTTCTGTATGGAATTCGGTGGAACGCAGCTGAAGAGGGAACCAAAGCTTGACTTTTTCGTGAAGCGTAGTTGGTTTGCGTCTTTCTACCTAGTCTTACTTTTCACATCATCTTCATCTCTCTGGCTAAATCGCGTCGAGGCTGCTCCGCGAGAATGGAAGAAGTCCCGGTTCGAGGGACCATGGAGAACATGATTGAGGATGAGGAAAGGATGGACAGTGGTCATTGAATGGGAAGATGAGGATGCTGAGAAGGCTCAGACTCCAGATGGAAAGTCTCTTGATCAATGGATGATCAAGCGGACGGAACCTACTACAATTTACTCTGCAGGATGAGATTTTCAATCCACAATAAGATCTGGTGCGTTGTTCTTCTTTATTCTGCATGGAATCCGATGGAACGCAGCCGAAGAGGGAACCAAAGCTTGACTTTTTCGTGAACCGTAGTTGGTTTATCTTACTTGGGGTTGTTCGGGACTGCGCCTTTCAACCCACTCGTACTTTTCACATCATCTTTATCTCTCTGGCTAAATCGCGTCTAGGCTGATCCGCAAGAATGGAAGAAGTCCCGATTCGAGGGACCATGGAGAACATGAGCGAGGATGAGGAGAAACCAACGTATAGAGACATACCTTAACAACAGAAGGATGGACGCAGACACATCATCTATGTTAAGGCAAACTTAACTCTGGACAAAAAAATTTGTTGAAGCTTTCTGATATAGGTTAAAAGTGTGGAATATGGCCCGGTCCATATATCATTGATTTTCGTCTTAATCGAGGTGGACCATATTCACCACTTTTACCCTAGTGTAAAAAAAGCATGCCTATTCCGAGATAGACAAGCTCCATGAAAAGTAGCAATATTGGCGCAATATTTGCGATATCTGCAGCAATTATGCGCCAACTGCTACTTTTCGTGGTGCTTATCGGTCTGGGACAGTGGTCATTGAATGGGAAGATGAGGAAGATGAGGACGCTGAGAAGGTTCCGACTCCAGATGGAAAGTCTCTCGATTAAGGGATGATCAAGCAGACGGAACGGATTTCGAACCCACAATTAGCTCTGGTGCGTTCCTTTTCTTTGTTCTCCTTGGACTTCGGAGGAATGGAGCGCCAGAGACGGAACCGAAGATTCACTTTTTCACGAAGCATGGTCCGTATTATCTCACTCGAGATTTCTCGCCATCTGCACCTTTCAACCCACTCTTACTTTTCACATCCGCTTCATCCCTCGGTCTAAGTCGCGTCGAGACTAGTACTCGCCACTCGCCTCCTGGGATGGCAGCTTTTTTATCCTTATTGCGTCTCTCCTTATTCCCATTCTTCAACCATCCACGGTCTCGTTGTTTTTAACTTCCATCTTTTCTATATTCCTCGATCTCACCTTCTTCCTGGGAAATTCTTTTTTTAATTCTTTTTTTGTTCCTCCTCAGAAGACCCGTCTCGGTCGACGAGGGAAGAGTTTTCTCGACTCCCCGGAGATGTTCCACCGACGTCTACCTCCTCGCCCTCCCCCAGCGCGACTCGCCTCTGCCGAGGTCGCTCTTGTTACGGTCCATGAACTCCCTTCTTCCGTTTTCCGATTCTTCTTTTTGACCCGGCTATCGCTTTCTTACTCGTTTTTTCCATTCACCTCTTTTCCTATCTTATACCTTCTTATTCTTCTTCACCTCCGTCTCGTTATCCAACTGCACTACCTTTCTTTCATTCTTTTATTTCCTTTCACGTTTTTTTTCAACTCTGAACTTGCTCAGGCTACCGCAATTTTTCCACTCGATTCGCCAAAGTAATCGGGAAGGAAGTGGCTTGCGGATGTCGATCGATCAGCAGCGGGCCAGAGCGAATTGCGGAAAAGCCGCGATAAGTTTCTGCCCTTTCTTTCTACTTCTTTCGCCAATTTTGTGTTTTTTTTCACCTAAGAGTATAAAGAGACAAAACGAAACGTAGGAGGAAACGGTACGGACATAAAGGTTATAGCGGCTGCTTTCACGAAAACGTTCGAGACCCTTCGTCACTAGTTTTTTCTATTATCTCTTCAAGCGGAATAAATTTTGCACTGGTTGTTTCTGAAAAACGGCTCATTATTCCTTGAGAATACGCTCTTTTCTTCGTTTTTCAATGATCGTTCCCCTATTGTCAGTACTTTCCCAATTCATCGTGAGCAGCCGTACGCTCTCCCAACCCGCGGCTTCAGAATGCTTTGCTTCAAAATGCTTGGCTTCAATGCGGTTAGCTTCAGGTCGCTTGGATTCGGGTCGCATGGCTGAGGGTCGCTTGGTTTCAGGTTGCTTGGCTTCGTCACGCTAGCCTTCAGGTCGCTTAGTTTGAGAGCGCTTGGTTTCAGTTCGCTTAGTTTCAGGTCGCTTAGCTTGGGAGCGCTTGGTTTCAGGTCGCTTAGCTTGGGAGCGCTTGGTTTCAGGTCGCTTAGATTGGGAGCGCTTGGTTTCAGGTTGCTTGGCTTTGTCACGCTAGCCTTCAGGTCGCTTAGTTTGGGAGCGCTTGGTTTCAGGTCGCTTAGATTGGGAGCGCTTGGTTTCAGGTTGCTTGGCTTCGTCACGCTGGCCTTCAGATTGCTTAGTTTGGGAGCGCTTGGTTTCAGGTCGCTTAGTTTGGGAGCGCTTGGTTTCAGATCGCTTAGTTTGGGAGCGCTTGGTTTCAGGTCGCTTAGCTTGGGAGCGTTTGGTTTCAGGTTGCTTGGCTTCGTCATGCTCGCCTTCAGGTCGCTTCGTTTGGGAGCGCTTGGTTTCAGGTCGCTTATTTTGGGAGCGCTTGGTTTCAGGTCGCTTAGCTTGGGAGCGCTTGGTTTCAGGTCGCTTATCTTGGGAGCGCTTGGTTTCAGGTCGTTTAACTTGGGATCGCTTGACTTCAGATCGCTTAGCTTGGGAGCGCTTGGTTTCAGGTCGCTCAGCTTGGGAGCGCTTGGTTTCAGGTCGCTTAGCTTCGGAGCGCTTGGTTTCAGGTTGCTTAACTTCGGAGCGCTTGTTTTCAGGACGCTTGACCTCAGGTTGCTTGACTTCGTCGCGCTTGCCTTCAGGTCACTCAGCTTCAGGTCGCTTAGCTTCGGAGCGCCACAAGGGAGGAAAGGGCGGTTTTTTCACTGAGTGTGAAGTTTGATGCCCGTACGAAGCGAGGGCAAAATTTCACACGAGGTGAAAATGCACTTCCTCCCTTGTGGCGTACAATTTTTTTTTCCGATTTCGTTAAAATAATCACATTTCTTGCGTCGCAAAATCGTCATCTTCGCTAATGACCATTACTCCCTCGGGAGTAATAGAGCTTCCAGCGGGGTAATGCACCCTATTACTCCCTAGGCGGTAATAAAATTGTACCGCGCATGCGCGCATGTTAATAATGATCATCGGTCAATAATAGGCTATATTCTGCCCGTATTGCACGCAAGCAATGTGGTTACTTTAGCGCAGCCGGGAAAAAAATATTTCTTTTTATTGCCTATTAACATTATTTATTCATACCCTGTAAAAAAAAAATTAGTTGGATTAACCAAAAGTCGCGTCGACATACGTTCAAAGCTGTTATTCGTTTGGTAAAAATAAAGCATTATTTTGTTAAACGATTATTTGCTTCAATTTATTCAAAATCTGTCGATTGAAACAAACATAAGTGTTGTACCAACAAAATACACCTTTGAACGTATGTCACCGCGCATTTGCTTGATCCAACCATTTCTTTTTCTCAGTGTAGTTGACTGGACATCGGCAGCCAACATTGGGTCAACGTCTTTCGACAACGTTGGGCCGATGTTATCATCCCGACGTTAACTTGTCGGACCTACATTGAGGCCCAGGGTCGGGTTGACTTTTTAACTCAGGCGGTCATAGTTGGTCCAACGTCAGACCGGCTCTAAATCCGCACCGGGGATTATACAGTGAAACAAATTAAAGCATTCGCCCGTTAGTCTCTTTTGAAATATTCCAATTATTTTCCTCGTCGTTGTATACCAAGTGAAACGCAAGACCAACTCGAGCTCCGTCCCCTCGAGTTGGCAGAAGCGTGTACGAAAATAAGCCGTAAGAACGAAAAGGGTTGCGCGAGAGCGAGCGAGAGCTACCCGGTTGTTCGGAGGCGCGAAGTAAACGGTGCCACGTGTGCCGAGAATCGCGCGTCGATGAGGAGGCGCGAAATGACGACACTATCTTGCTTTGGACAGACTATGCAGCGCGCGGTGAGCGTCGTAACGTATTTTCACCACGCTTCAGCGGTGCTGGAACGAATGGGAAGAAGCTTTGGCACTCTCGGGCTTTCACGCCTCTCCTACTACACAGTATTTTATATAGCACGCGTCGGGCTGGTATGGTACCCACATGGTCCTCACTCTCGAGACTGAACTCTACATGTCTCTGTCCATTTTTTTTTTTTTTTTTTTTTTTTAAGAAGCTTATATCTTCAGTGATTTGAGTGAAAACGCGATTAAGGCAGTACTTGCGCGTAGCTGGTCGAATGAGAGTTGTATTCCGAAAATTTTTAATTAAGTAACACTATTTAGGTTTTGGGAAAATGTTAAAATGATTAAGTGTTAGATACATAGAATATTTATGTGTTACAAATACCTTTTACAAATTGGACAACAAGTTTAATTTTACTAACGATATATACATATATGATACCTTTAAGTACGCTTATATAGTGCAAGAGAAAATGGTTCGACATATCATGACATAT
>JAPYZC010008854.1:0-15127 GCA_030522665.1 Ichneumoninae sp. A BG-2022a
TCTGCAATTGGTTGGTTATAAATTATAAGTGTATAAATTATCGCTGATTGCTTAGAATGTAAGAATAAAATAAATAAAATATATTGGTATTGGTATTGGAATTGGCAGACGCTAATTATTGCTGGTACAATTGACCCCAATCGACTGTTACAATCGACCCCACACATGATTATGAGCAAAGTTATTGTGGCATCGGTTAATAACAATCTGAAACGGATCGTCTCAACGATCAAATTGTTCCGCAAAAATGTACCTTTCAATTCCTTGTACTTGTTTGCACTAATATTTTGTATAGTGTTGCCTAGCGGACGCGATCCGAGCAGCCGAAAAATCACTTCCGCACTCGCGAATCACATCTGGTTTCAGCGAATTGGTACTTTCGAAAACTCAGCTATGAGGTGATTGCATGGCTATAAGGTGATGTCTACAATGTTGCTCACTTCATATCCGATGCGTCCGATCATGCGCAGCGTTCCGCAGCCGCTTGTTACAATTGACCCGTGTTGCTTTTGTCCCCGGTCTCCCCTACGTGTTTCTTCATTCACCGCAGAGGCCCGGTTAATGCCACGGGTGCCGTTGCGATATCCGCTTTTTCACCCGACGTTTCCCGGCGAGCGTCGACGAACTCGCCAATTGTCTATTCGTGACCTGTTCGAGTTACATCGTTACACGGCACCGGCTTCTCCAACTTTCTCCCCTGTCCGTGATAGATGAATTCGATTACCGGGTCAAAGAGTACACGTGTGCCCAGAGTGGCGTACGGTAACGCGGTACCTGCCCGTTTCCTCGCGCCCCTGACGATGTCATATCGCGATCGCGACGGACGAGGCAGGAGAGGCTGACGCAAACCCCGTTTCACGCCCGTTATGTCTAACAAAACTACAAGCCTCGGTTGCATCGATATTACCATGGTAATGGCAAACGGCGCCCACTGCGACCGCCAACCCCCTCCCGACACCGCCAGCTATGATCTAATAACCCACCCACGCGAGGGCTATAATCGACGAGAGACTCGCGAGTTTACGTTTTCACCGGAAACAGCAGTTACCGCGAGGCTATAAGGGGCTGTCATCGGTGAAACCCTCCCGGCAACACCCGCTGCGTGGGCGACCGAGTCTCGGTGTAAGCGCAATTGTATCGACACAACGGCGGCAACGAGGAATCCTGGAGTGCATCGCCAAATTGCATCACGGTACGGTTGATGATGATGGCGGGACTGTTGTCTGAAACTACCTGTTATCATTGTCCGTACTACTCTCTGACGGACTCGTTGCGTTTTGAACTTCACGATGTATGGGGACTCCGGTGAACTTCCCTTTGTTCTCGAAGCCGTGGGTTGCCTCGACACAAAGTTTCGATCTAGTCGAACGCACCGCGTGTACCCGTGTACCTATTTGGGGGTTTCAAAATCTCAGTACCATTGCGGCGCTGAAATCCAGCGCCTTTAGGTCTTTTAAATGGCTGGCGGAATCTTAATTTTAATGGAATTAAAATGGCAACGAAGAATCCCTGCAGTGCATCGCCAAATTGCATCACGGTACGGTTGATGATGATGGCGGGACTGTTGCCTGAAACTACCTGTTATCATTGTCCGTACTACTCTCTGACGGACTCGTTGCGTTTTGAACTTCACGATGTATGTGGACTCCGGTGAACTTCCCTTTGTTCTCG
This sequence comes from Ichneumoninae sp. A BG-2022a, assembly GCA_030522665.1. Classification (NCBI taxonomy): domain Eukaryota; kingdom Metazoa; phylum Arthropoda; class Insecta; order Hymenoptera; family Ichneumonidae; species Ichneumoninae sp. A BG-2022a. Next base: position 1,672 of record JAPYZC010008854.1, read on the forward strand.
AAGCCGTGGGTTGCGTCGAGGACAAAGTTGGGATCTAGTCGAACGCAGCGCGTGTATCCGCGGGTCCATTTGGGGACATATCGGATCCAATATGAGGGGGTTTCTCTGAAAGGAAGGGAAAAAAGACCATAGGGTAAAAGTTAATTGAGGTGGGCCATATTCACCACTTTTTATACCCTACTGCTTTCAAGACCTCGGTACCATTGTGGCGCTAAAATCTGTTGTCTGGAACTACCTGTTATCACCGTCCGTACTACTCTCTGACGAACTCGTTGCGTTTTGAAGTTCACGATGTATGTGGACTCCGGTGAACTTCCCTTCGTTCTCGAAGCCGTGGGTTGCGACGAGGACAAAGTTGGGATTTAGTCGAACGCAGCGCGTGTATCCGCGGGTCCATTTGGGGACATATCAAATCCAATGGGAAACGGGATGAGGGGGTTTCTCTCAAAGGAAGGGAAAAAAAGACCATCGGGTAGAAGTGGGGAATATGGACCGGTCCATATATCATTGATTTACGTGTTAATCGAGGTGGGCCATATTCGCCACTTTTACCCTACTGGTTTCAAGACCTCGGTACCATTGTGGCGCTAAAATCTATCTCCTATAGGTCTTTGAAGTGGCTGGCGGCAAGGCGGAATCCCTGCAATGCATCGCGAAATTGCATCGCGGTACAGTTGATGATGCCGGGACTGTTGTCTGGAACTACCTGTTATCATCGTCCGTACTGCTCTCTGACGGACTCGTTGCGTTTTGAACTTCACGATGTATGTGGACTCCGGTGAACTTCCCTTTGTTCTCGAAGCCGTGGGTTGTGGCGAGGACAAAGTTGCGATCTACTCGAACGCAGCGCATGTATCCGCGGGTCCATTTGGGGACATATCAGATCCAATGGGAAACGGTATGGGAGGGTTTCTCTCATAGGAAGGGAAAAAAGACCACAAGGCTTCCAAGATCTCAGTAACATTTTGGGGCTGAAATCTATCTCCTTTGGGTCTTTGAAGTGGCTGGCGGCAACGCGGAATCCTTGCAGTGCATCGCGAAATTGCATCGCGGTACAGTTGATGATGATGGCGGGACTGTTGTCTGAAACTACCTGTTATCATCGTCCGTACTGCTCTCTGACGAACCCGTTGCGTTCTGAACTTCACGATGTATGTGGACTCCGGTGAACTTCCCTTGGTTCTCGAAGCCGTGGGTTTCTTCGACGGCAAAGTTGGGATCTACGCGAACGCATCGCGTGTACCGGCGGGACCATTTGGGGATATATGGGGCCCGAAGGGAGACGAGACGAGAGGGTTTCTCTCAAAGGAATGGATAAAAGGCCATAAGGGTTTCAAGACCTAGGTACCATTGTGGCGCTAAAATCTATCTCCTTTAGGTCTTTTAAGGTAGCTATGTCGCTTCCCGCTCATCTCGCATAAGTTCGAGAAAAGTAAGCGAATATTGCAAGTACTTCTCGATTATATAAAAATCTGAAAAAATTCATGCGGATTAAAGATACTGAAAAGATTAATTTTGCACAATAATGATTCCAAAATGTTATTAACAAATTAATAAAAAAATTAATTGTTTAACAAATTGCCCGGCAAAACAACTTTTTTTTATATGAAAATGATTCGGTTATTTTTCTGAATACGTATGAATTTTTTCAGATTTTTCAACATTTTTCAATAGCTTTGATTTTTTAATTTTTTTATGTGGAAGAAATGTCTGAAAAAACACAAAAATCAAAACTAATTGATAAATCTGATAAAATTCATACGTATTCAGAAAAATAAATGAATCATTTTCGATTTAAAAATAAGTTGTTTTGCCGGGTAATTTGTTAAACAATTAATTTTTTTGATAAATTTGTTAATAACGTTTGGAATTATTATTATGCAAAATGAATTTTTTCAGTGCCTTCATATGTATAAATTCATATTCATATGCATCAATTTTTTCAGATTTTTATACCATCGAGAAGTACTTGCAATATTCACTAACTTTTCGATAACTTATGCGAGATGAGCAGGAAGCGACATAGCTACCTTAAGTGGCTGGCTGCAACGCGGAATCCCTACAGTGCCCCGCGAAATTGCATCGCGGTACCGTGGATGATGATGGCGGGACTGCTGGCCGGAACTCATTGCGTTTTGAAGTTCACGATGTATGCGGACTCCGGTGAACTTCCCGTTGTTCTCGAAGCCTTGGGTTTCCTCGAGGGCAAATTTGGGGCCATATGGGATCGTAAGGTAAACGGAACGACAGAAGTTCTCTGAAAGGAACGGATAAAAGGCCATACCGGTTTCAAGATCTCGTTATCATTGTGGCACTAAAATCTATCACCTTTTGGTCTTTCAAACGGCTGGCGAAATGCGAGCGGAACTATTGGGATTTAAGACTCGCCTTTACCGACGGAGGAAGCCATAAACTCGAGCTTTATGAGTTCGTGTGAAACGGGTTCGATAACAATCCGCGGTTGTAACGCGCACAGTAGTTTCGAAGTAGGATCCGAGCCGTTATCCTCGAATCGCTCCGCCGCCCCGAATTACCGGAAACTGAGCTCTGAATCTTAAACGAAGAAACTAAATATTTAATCTCGAATTGGATTGAACCGCGGGCTCCGAAATGCGAATGTGATTGGATTTTTCGAACGCTCCGAGCCGTCGACCGGCCGTCGAATAGTCGCGGGTTCGATTTCGGCTCCGAGTCCAGGACTTGTTTTTTTTACAACTGTTTCCTTCTCGTTTTTCAACATTGCATCCGGCAGCACTTTTTTGCACTTCCTCTCTCTCGTTGCTGGCACAGAAAAGACACCTTGTGTACAATACCACGGTGCTACGTACCCGAGGGTCCAATTTCTTTCCACAGAGAAAGTAAATGGGAGCAGAGTCGGAGGAGGAAGCGAATGGAGGCCGAACGATAGAGGTTGATTCCACCCTCTCGCCCTCACACTCGGCGAATCCTTTACTCCATCGCCTCGTGCTGCTGCTCATTTCCGTGCTGGCAACCGCGAACGTTTGTCAGTTTGCTTTAAAAAGTTCCCGAAGCGGTGAACTATTCGCGACGGCTGACCCGACCGCCGAATCAGTTTAGGGGAGACCGGGGCAAAATGGCACAGTGAGGACAAAACTCAATCTTAAAATCATTTTTTTCCCGACTGCGCTAAAATAACCACATTCCTTGCGTGCAAGACGGGCGGAAAATAGCCTATTACTGACCGATGATAATTATTAACATGTGCGCATGCGCGGTACAATTTCATCACTCCCTAGGGAGTAATAGGGCTTATTACTCCCGCTGGAAGCGCTGGAAGTTATGCGTTTCACTGCGAAGACCCACTATGACATGCTTTCGAAGGCGCCAGTGTTTGTCGAAACGACAAAATATTACTTAACCAAATTTGGCATATTGATTCTTTGTATGATGATCTACGTTTGTGACCACAAAAATGTAAGCTAACATGTAAACGCACGTAAATAAACCATATACCGATAAACACATTCATAGTTCGCGGTGTCATATCGATTATCCAATGAGAAACAAGAATCCTTTTTATTACTCCCGACTGCCCGCGAGTAGCCCGGAATTGTTTATAATCGTATTTATTCGTGTTTTTATTTTTCCGTTATCGATGTTTAGTGCGTGATCGGTGCGTGAAAAAGTGTATACGGTGCCGTGTCCGTTTATATCTGGTGCATTAATCACCGAACACATTATTTTTTATAAATTATAAATTACGCACTTTACCTAATTTATTATTTTTTTTCTTATCGAAATTGATTACATAGTCCTAACGCGATCGCTGGAATGTACCAGCATATTCGCAAAGTGATATATGTCAGCGTTATAATTTTCTGTGTCTTTCTTTTTTGTCCCAACGATACATCCGGATTTTCAAACCCCTTTTGCCCCACATACCATAATCGCCACCATCCAAAAGTCATTGGAAAATTACGATTTGTCTCATTATCCCGTTTTGCCCCGCTGTGCCATTCTGCCCCGCACTCCCCTAACTTCGAATAGATGAATTCGGTCGACCGAGAGTCATCGGCCACCGGGCGATAGGTATAACATTCCTCCTTCGACTGCCCCAGCTTTAACGGGTCTCGGAATGTGGGATTAACACTTGTTCGAAACTACTTCGCAACTGCGGGCGACGCCGGCGGAGACTGCGCGACCGTCTGGTTTTAATTATTTAATTAATTCGTTCGAAATTCATAGAGGACCTTGGCAATCGGCGAGACGGCGCGCACGTGACGAGTATTTCGAGCACACGCGCTCACTAAATCGCGAGATAAATCTATTGCAAATGCGACTCTCGGGGTTGTTGACTGCGACTGTCGCGGCCAGCAAAATTCTCTTTTGTTCCGAGCGAAGAAGACATTAATGAAATTAATGATAAGTCGCGCCCCGCTCGGTCGATCGTTATTTTAAAAAATACATAAATATATAAATAAATATATTTCTGGGAAGCCGTTGGGCAAAACTGGCGTCGAATACTCGATCATTTATCACGTTGACACAAAAACTTTATTTTATTTTAGTGTTATCAAGTTTTTGTTTTGTTAAGGTAGTACTAGCACAATGACTGACGTCGCCTAAGTTCGAGAGAAAAAAGACAAAGATTACAAACACTTCTCGATGAGAAAAAAAATCTGAAAAAAATATAGAAGGTGCTGAAAAGATTGTTTGTGCATAATAATAATTTCAGATGTTCATAACAAATTACTGAAAAAAAAAATTGTGCAACAAATTACCCGGCAACCAAATTTTTTTTATTGCGAAAATGATTTGTTAATTGTTCTGAATACGTATGAATTTTTTCAGAATTTTATCTAATACTTAAAAATTACGATTTTAAACAAATTTTAACATAAAGGAAATTAATACCACTTTGGGATAATTATTATGGACGAACAATCTTATCAGTATCTTCCATATGCTTGATTTTTTTTAGATTTTTATCCGATCGAGAAGTGTTTGTAATTCTCTTTTATTCCTCTCAAACTTAGCCGGCGTCAGTAATTGTGCTAGTACTACCTTAATACCTACGTACTCCGGATAGAGTGAGAGATATTGCGGATTAAAATGTAATTATTTTAATATTTTTTAGGGGGTTGATCCCTTCAATTAGGAACTTCTAATTCGGAACTGCCAAGTCGGCCGTTGGCTCGAGAACGAGCAGCGGCTTGTCGAGGGCGATGTAATTCGACCGACAAAAATGAGAAAAATTTTGTGAATGAGCGAGCCGGGCGGGTCTCGGGTATCGCCGAGTGGATCGATGGTCCGGATATTTATTTCGAAGTCCCGACGGTTCAGCTTATTAAATTTAACTTCCTCGTCGCGCCGCCAGCACGATTTCATTTGTATTCCGAGCGCGAAACCGACGCGTAGGCAAAAGTGGTGTGTAATTGCACGGGCCTCCTGGTATACGCGCTTAGGTATCGATGAATAATTAATCGCCGATAGTTCTTCTCGTTGGCGCGAAATATTTGCCAATTTAAAAAAAAAATTAAAATAGAAAAAAAAATCCAGTGACGGCGGAGTCTGCTTGAATTTTTTTTTTCGCGTGCTAATGTTGAAAAGCATTTTTTATTCATGGAATTTGTTCGTGCGCGTTGCTGAAAGCGGATCTAAATTAACGACGCAGTTCGTTGGGAACGAATAGTTCGCCCGTTTCACCTTCCTGCACTGCCGAGTGGGCGGAGGGTCGAACGAATATTTCAAGCACTTTTAAGAACAGTGAGAAATAAATATACAACACAAAATTCGTACAAATTTGGCGAAAAAAAATTCTCGAAAAAAAAGTTGGACGCAGGTAATCCGAATGAGCGTGGAGAACAACGCGTTACATACCGCGCAAGGTGCAGATGAGCTATTAGTACGATTGCCCCCCGTCGAGAGGTCTGGCCTCCCAGGTGCGGTTGGCCGACGATTCGCCGTTAGTTGGCAGCCGATGATAAATAGATAGATTTTTTATTTTTAAAAATTTCATTTCATTTTTTGATTAAAATGATGGGATATCAACGAATGCCCAGCATTGGCTAAACTGTCGATTGATAACCACTCCGATGTTAGGCTCGATAGTTGCGCGGATCGTCGTAATAATGCGTGTTCGTCGATATCAAGTGGACGTTCGCTCACGACGTCGAATGACTTTGGTGCAGTACCCCGTGAGCGATATTTGTATTGAACAATGTTCAATACAAAAAATGTATAAACGACATTTTTTTCAATTTGCGCGATCGCTGAATGCTTTCGTATTATTCAAAATTCCTTTAATATAGTTTTTAGCGACAGTAATGCAGTGCTGTCAGCCCAAATTTCGTGAACATTATTAATCAAAACGTGAATAAAAAATAAAATAAAATTTCCATAATTTGAAGCAATTTGTAAGTTAATATTAAGTAGATGCGCAGCTCATATATAATGTTCGAAAAAATCTCTTCAAGATGAGCATAGCTGAGTGCATGAGAGTGAAATTACTGACAAAAAAGGTATTCCGATGATTCCCATGTCTGAAGATACGAAAAATATTTTTTAAAAGCCATTGTAGAAAGATAAAAAAGAATTTAGGAGTCGCTCAGATCGTTGAAAGTATTCTTGTATTGCTCATTAATATTTGTTATTAAACGGTGGCTGAACATCGGCAGCGAACATTGGGTCAACGTCGTCTGACAACGTCGGGCCGATGTTACCATCTCTCCGTTAACGGGTCGTCGGACCTACATTGGCGAACAGAGTCGGGTCGACTTTCTAACTCAGGCGGTCACGGTTGGTCCGACGTCGGCCCGGCTCTAAAACCGCACCTGGGATGATCCTGACGCGGCTCCCAGTGAATTTTCTGCTCGCGAGGACGTTACGAAACTGATGAAAGTTCGCAGTCGACTTTCCGGCAATGCGTCATGAATATTTTGGTAACTGAAATTGCCAACTGTGGAGGGAGCGAGGAATCCCACACCCGGACACCTATAAAGGGCGCCCCGCCGTCCGGTTGAGTTATTGGTCGCTCTCGCGTACGTTCGTGTTTCGGGCGCCGGAGCTCCGGGGAGAGCGCGAGCTCCCGTTAAAATGATATAGGTAAACTTCGCAAAGAAAAAGGTACGCGGCACCTAACGAACACAGTGTGCACTAGGGGAGACGGGGGCAAAATGGCACAGCGGGGCAAAACGGGACTGTGAGGCCAAAACCCAGTTTTCCAATGATTTTGGGATTCCCCATTTTGTCCCAACGATACATCCGGATTTTCAAACGTTTTGCCCTACGTACCGTGCTGTTCATGAATGCATGGACGATCTGAATAGGGCCGTTATAGGAAAACTTACCAGGCATTCATGAACCACCATCGCCACCATTTCAAAGTTATTGGAGAATTACGTTTTGTCCCATTATCCCGTTTTGCCCCGATGTGCCATTTTGCCCCGCTCTCCCCTACACAGTACACGTCGGTGGATCGCTGCTGCGAGTGTTGGTACCGGTATCGCGCCGCCCACGCTGTGTGGTAATCCACCGAGCGAAAAAAAGAGACTCCTATGCTCCCGGTAATGACAAAAAAATAAAAAAAATTTCGGTCCACTCTCGCGTTCTCGCGAGTATATAAATTACAGGCGTATATGCGACAACAGGAAAACCAACGGCGAGGATAATCCTCGGAGTTTCGTGGATAAAAATCGTTTTCCACTTTCGGTCCACTTTGATTAAATTTTCTCTCAATGCATTCTCCGAAAATCTCTCGAATGGAATCCATTTGCATACATTACATCGGTAATGAATTCGCGAGGAGACGCTGCGGCGAGCTTAATTTTTTTGTGTTCGTGGGAAGTTGTATTTCTTCATTAGACCGCGATAAGGGCGTTGAGCGTCGGAGCATGAACGTCGAGATAATCGATGTGCAGAGGCTTCGCCGACTTGCGTGGATTTTTACACCGTCAAGAAGTACTTGCAATTTTCTCTTATTGTTGTCGAACTTATGCGAATTCAGCGCGCAGCGAGACTCCCTCCTTAATGCAACCATTTATTTTTCTCAGTGGTATTGTTTTCCTATGTCGACGCACCGATTTGGACCGCACTTACTCAAAGCGAAACGGGATTAACGCTCATGAAATACTGTAAGGTTACTCAACATTACCTGAGATTCGCTATATTGTTTTACCCTCTAGATCGCAAACTTCGAGGCGAACGAGACGGACTTTAAATCGATGTTTCTTCCGGACATCGGAGCTGAACCATTACTCTGCAGGTCGGCAAAAAAACTTTAACAGTCGGTCTGTTTCTTCGGGGTTGAAGAACCGCCCTGGAAGACGAGACTCGGGCCATGCATCGCAATGAGAAGGAATAACGTGTTGCGAAAGTGCCGAAGGATTTCCAGAGAAAAGCGGGTTTCGCGAATGTCACGCACGCTTATGAAACTCCGACCGCCCACCGTTGCAACCCCTTCGGGATGGGAGAAGCGGAAATTCTACTCCTCCGCAAGAAGATGAAGCTTAAGTCTCCGCGACACGTCCCATCGACTTATACTCGTTATACCGTCGGGATGCGAGTTACTCGTGTGACGCCTGACGGCCCAAACCATAAATAACTAAAATAGAGGTTGCAAGATGGAAGCGCACGGTCGCGTCCGTCGATGCGGGAAAAAGGGACCAACAAAAAAGAATTCAAACAGTACGAGTAACAGAGAAAACTCCTGAGAAATTATCCTCTACGTGAGGAATCGATTCTGCAAAGTACAGAAAGGAAAAGTTTAAAACTTTACTTTTATCTCCATTTTTTTAGGAGTTGCCTAGGTGAAAATTACAAGCTCCGCATCTCCCTGTGGGTAGAAACGCCGATTATTCTTCTTCCTATGGATTTATGACAGAGGCCAAGTTCCATAGAAATGCCAAATATGTATCAACGGCACGATATTATTTTTTTAATACTCTATAAAAAGTTTAAAAAATGTGATTGAAAAAGCGAACTTTACGTATTTTTTTTCTGAATCTTCAAATTTCGTACGCAAATTACTGGGATACAAGAAAAAGTTTTGTTTGACGGGGAGACATTGAAAAAAAAGCACAGGAGCGAAATAATTTAACAGTTTATTGGCGCGTGCTGTATTGATATTGACGTAATTAAATCCATGGTCAAATCCATGGCCCTTGTGTCATCGTAATATTCATTATTGACCGTCCGAATTAATTAAATCATACAATGACAGAACAGCAATAATCGGTTGTGTGTTAACAAAAGGGTGAGCACGTTACAGATTCGATACGACGACCCTCTCCGTTTATGTTAGGCGGGTATAAACAATTGCTCGTTATGCGGATACCGTGCGTAGACTGCATATCCATATTCATTATTCATTATATATCAAAAACAATGGGAAGCCGGCACGAACTTCCCGACTATAGTGATTAGTTTCGTGCTGTTTAGTTGCGAGAGTACCCCGGTGCTCTATCAACCCATTTGATCGTGGGACCGGTGATAACGAAGGGCTATTGTCATCGAAATAATGCATCGTGTCGTTTTGTTACGTACACCGAGCGCATACGGTTCGCGTTTAGAGAGACACACGACCCGGTATCACATTTCGGACAAGTTATTAATGCAAACACATCGATTTTACCTACAAACTGTCGAACGTATAAAACGTGTCTACAGACTGCAGCGGACATACTTCGCTGTGATATTCAGCGATGACCGCTAATAACAGTAGTCGAATATTTATTTATTTATTTATTTATTTATTTATTTATTTATTTATTTATTTATTTATTTATTTATTTATTTATTTATTTATTTATTTATTTATTTATTTTTTATTTATTTATTTATTTATTTAATTTCCGGGACAGAGCCCTTGTTTACATAATGAAATGTACATGTGTGCACAGTCGTGAACACTCAAAAAAATACATTGTCAGATTCGTAATATCTAAGATAGTGCAAATATTGATTGCAATCGTTACTATGTGGATATTACTGTGTACAACGAACAATCGTATAATTGCACTATGATATTGTTCCCGCCGCTGTTCAGTTATTGTAGACATGAATTACTAATGTTTGCTATATAGAAAAACAGTATATAGAAAAACATTCTCGAATACAAACATCGCATTATAAACTACTTGCAGGACATTATTACTGACTGAATACTAATGATTATACGCACAGATATTACCCGAAACAATCCACGTAGTGGCTAATAGTAAACATTAGTAGAACCTGTAGATGGCAATGGCAGTGATCTGAAGTGTTATGGATATTAATTTCGATATAAAGCGTTGTTTCATTATTAATATCCTGACGGTATTTTTTATCCCAGTAGCAATTGCAATATAAAGATGTATACATTGGAAAAAGCCTATTAGTTATTGCAGAAAAAAACCAAGCCGATACAGTTGTAAGGACAGAAGCTGAAGCCGAACGTTAGGAGAAGGAATAAATTTGTAATACAATTACATTCTCGGACGCAGGAGAAGTGCCGTACGGAACACCCGTCGCAGAAACCCAACATTCTTATCGATATCGGTAAATTCGTTTGCAAGCCTAACTATGCGCGGAACAAAGCTATGAAACCCGAAACTGCTTAGCTGCGTTTGCGCTCGGAAAAGCTCCGAGCGCATATTAATTTGCACGATGCCAAACGATTCGCGCGCGTTGATCGATGTAGACGGCGCATTTTTTTTAGATATTCGAATAAGACGTGACCGAAATATCTAATTAGATTTCACGTTACAAATTTTAGATACCGTTTGCTGGTATTTGAAAAAAATGGGATGCGTTCCGCGAATAGGTAAATAGATGTAAAAGTGGTGAATATGTGAATCCATCTTTCACGCGACTTTTCCATTTCCACTTTTATCACAACGGAATTTTTGTGTAAACGAGAATGTTTGTTGGAAATATATTTTTTTTAAATGACATCTTCTTGACGAGGAGAGGTAAAGGAATTCATGTAAAATGTGTTCCAGTGTGACGCGACAGCCGTAAGTAAACATGACGAAGGAAAATATAGAAGCACATTGAATCAATTTATATTTATCATCCTGTTTACCAGTCCCTTTCAAAACATTTTCCGGTTCGAATTTTACAGTACACAATTCATCCTTCGTACTGCTGTGCCTTCGGCTGCCATTCCTCGGCGCGTCGAAGGGCGCATTCAATCCGAAATAGAGTATGAAAATAGTATAGTAAAACTCAGTCCGGCATATTCCGTTGTCATCCATCATTCCATCTTCTATTGTCATCTCCTGTACGGTGTGTAATTCTGCAGCGGGGATGCAAGATCGACATCACAGGATTCCCGGTGCTCGAAACTCGCACGGAAAATAATAAGGGGAAAGAGGATGATATGATACTTTGGCGCACGTGAGCCAAAGAACGACTCGCTCGGAGCGGTGTACGCAGAACATATCGCATTTCGCTGAAGAAACAACGGAATGGAAACCCTTAATTTTTTTTGCTCCGCACATGCTGAGTAAAAAATAATTTCGTAAAATCGGAATAAGAAATTCTGTAAAAATAATGTTGTTAAATAAGTAGACTCGTTTGTTCAGGTTCGAATATACAAACCTGACCTTTCGTTTTCTGTGTCATTAACAATGTTAGTTAATGATTTAAATAAGAACTTTATTAAAATTTTTGTGTTATAAAAATTTAAGGCGAATTTTATCAAAGAAGATTGTATAATGAGAGATTGTTGTAAAAATCAATATTGTAAAATTATGCAAATAAGCGACGGAAGACGATATAACCGATCGATAATCACCACGGAAGAGGAACAGCTGGTCAGTTGATAGCCTGCTAGATATCAGCTGATCAACGGACGTCTTGGTGGCGAGGGCGATCCCCGCTCAAAACAATAGAAGAAGCTCGTGCAAGACAGTATTGTCGGACCATCACTAGTCCAGGAAAATCTCTTCCATCACTTCCGGCAACTATTATACATACGCGGTTGATAACCATTAGAAGTCTTGACCTACACAACGATTGAACCTTGGAAATCAAATTTTTTATTCACTCCCTCAATAAATAATCCGAATATTTCAACTCATAAGTAAATCAGCGCTCCAACGATAAATTAGTTCATCACTTTCTATTATTCATCATCATCAACATTTATCATCGATTCAATCGACTTTCATTCTCAGATCAAAGCCAGTAAGGAAGTAAGGACGAGAAATTCCGAGCTAAAAACTAAAATCTCTTCTATCACTGCCAGTAACTATTATACATACGCAGTTGATAACCATTAGAAGTCTTGACCTACACAACGATTGAACCTTGGAAATAAAATTTTTAATTCACTCCCTCAATAAATAATCCGAATATTTCAACTCATAAGTAAATCAGCGTTCCAACGATAAATTAGTTCATCACTTTCTATTATTCATCATCATCAACATTTATCATCGATTTAATCGACTTCCAATCTGAGATCAAAGCCAGTAAGGAAGTAAGGACGAAGAATTCCGAACTTTTGACATTCTCGCTTCGGATTCAATCAGTTCAACTTATTTGATTGGATTATTCAATTTACGGTCAAGAAATCTGTTTGCCTTTTTGGGCGCTTGGACCATGACGCGATGCGGGCCCAGATGAGTCCCCAGAAGGTCCAGATGAGATACCAGCATGATGGGCCTTTCGAGAGTCAAGCATGCTTGACATGATTCCGATTCACAACCTAGTGAAGTTTCTACTCTGAAAGTAGAAACCCACATACGTGTACTACCGAGCATATACACCTGGTTACGACATAGGTTGCGAGTTCATGGAACATGAGGCACGGAGGGTAGTCATAAATCACAAGTCAGATCGGCATTTATGGGCGGCGACCTGCACGACAATATGCCGCGCGAAGGATATCAAAACCGTTGTAGATAGAGGGTACATTCAGCAAGCGTTGGTCGCTTGGCTGGTCAGATAACTCTTAGTCCTCCTCGGGTGGAAGTTAGTTGTGGCAAGCAACCCGCGAACTGAATTTATGACGACGAAAGCACCCAGAAAAATAATTTATTTGACGGCCACCGTTTATTTAGTTTAAGTAAAATATTTATTTGATTTAAATAAATATTTATTTCATTTAAGTAACTATTTACTTAATTTGAATAAATATTTATTTAAATCAAATAAATATTTTACTTAAACCAAATAAACGGTGGCCGTCAAATAAATTATTTTTCTGGGTGAGGTTTTCTTGCGCTCGTCTCTTCATGAAATCCGTTAAACCTTACATCCGGTGAGCCCTCATATAGCTCGCAATTATTGAGCTACTGTGCTACTACACTGTAAAAATAAATTGTAAATTTAATGTACTGGAATTTGAAATTTACTAACATTACTTATATTAATTGAACCTTGATGTACTTTGCTTGTAAAATGAAAGTACCAGATATTAAAATTACAAATCTTTTGCTTGAAATTTACAAATATTTTTATGAAAAATCCTAATTTTACTGTAAAATTACAACGCACATGTGTTTGA
>JAPYZC010008857.1:0-14859 GCA_030522665.1 Ichneumoninae sp. A BG-2022a
TGAGTTACCACATATTTTGATGAACAATTTTTTTTCAACAATTTGTTAATAACATTTTGAAATTATTATTATGCAAAATGAATCTTTTCAGTGCCTATAGTGAGTGTGCATTTTTTCAGATTTTTATAACATTGGGAAGTGTTTGCAATTCTTGCCCGAATTTGTCGAATTTAGGCAAAATGAACACCACTCGCTCCAACCTCGTTAAGGGGCGGCCAACTTGATGATCGAGTGAAGGATCCAATTTCAATAGCCTGTCGTTCGATTTCGTAATTATCTTTCACTGGTTAAATGATGAGGATGAAGACAAGAGTTGTGATAGCACTTACCCGTGGCGAAGAACGCCACCGCGACGAACAGCACCAGCAGGAACTTCATTGCTCTATCTCTATCTTGGCGCGAACTGAAAAGCTTTGCGACGCGCGCGCACCGCCAATCTACATCTGTGGATGTCGACTAACGTTCGAGTCCATATGCGCGATAGCTTTATAGCTCCAACCTTTGGTCAAAAGTTCTACTTTTTTTTAGAGCCCTGTCGTTCGGTAGATACGATATCGGATCGTCGACTTATCGCTGTGGCGTTCGAGGATCAATAACGCGATTTAAGATAACGCTTCTAGAGACTAGTTTTAGCAGATACACGTCGTAGCAAACATTGAATCGGCATAGTTTGTCTGTTTCCGTCATCCTTTGTGACGTAGATGAGACATCCGGAAATAATCGAAATTTATCGTTCCCTCGAAAATTCCTTTTCGATCGTCCGTTCCACATGCGTTCACGGCGATGAATCGACGCGCAACGAGGGAACTTCCGGCGTCGATGTATTGACAAAACCTCGATTCTCGTCGACTGTTATGAGGTCACGGTCGCTCTCCTATCAATCCTGCAATCGTATTTTTCTTTTCGATACCGAAGCCAGCAGGTTTAACCCAAATGTTTTCTCCTTTACCATAATGAATTCTTCATCTTTTTTTTATAATAATAATTATTGATAATTATAATATTAATTATTGGCAATAATAATAATAATAATTGGTAATTATAATAATTATTATTGGCAATTATAATGATAATTATTGGTAATTATAATAATAATTATTGTTAGCATTATCAACGCCTGTCCCATACAATCGGCAATGCTTTTAGCGATGTATCAATTTACTTTCCCAGCCGAAAGTGTTAACCGGTCAGGATGCAGTGATACACTTCCCGTCGGGATGCAAATCCGAAAAATATTAACTGTACGAGAGGTGCCAAGAACATGGATTTAGCTCAACGATAATACACTGTAAAAATAAATTGTAAATTTAATGTACTGAAACTTGAAATTTACAAAAATGTTAATGAAAAATACAAATTTTACTGTACAATTGCATCTCGCACACCCAGAAAAATAATATATTTGTAGGCCACCGTTTAGTTTTCTTAAATAAAATATTTATTTTATTCAAATAAATATTTATTTGACGTAAATAAACATTTATTTCATCTAAGTAACTATTTGCTTAATTTAAATAAATATTTGTTTAAATCAAATAAATATTTTACTTAAACCAAATAATCGGTGGCCGACAAATAAATTATTTTTGTGGGTGCAGGTATTTGAAATTTTAGCAACGGTTTATGTAAAAATGCTTCCGATCCAGTTCAGTAATTAAAAAAAAAAAAAAAAAATTTTACAGTGTAACACTAAAAAGTTGTTAACAATGTATACCAGTACCGATATATTTTTTTCGTTTCACTCTTGTCGCGCCGGCATGAATTGTTTCGGGTTATCCCGGATGTTCAAACTCGCTCTTTCCCCTTCGTTATACACGTTTCATTCCTCGCATTCTTTTCCTTGCGTTCGGAGCTCGCGCCACGTCGATTTCGTGAAATGGGTTTGACAAGAGTACATACTCACGGACGTCTCAAAGACCCGGCTCCATTCACGTCCCGACAAAGTTTTCCGAGCATAAGCTTCGAGAAAATTGGCTCCTCGGACGAATCGCAAAGACGTTCGGAATGAATCGTCGCTCGCAATTCAGCTGTGAATGTCTCCCGTTCCGTCTCTCTGTGCTCGTATAGTTTTCTTACGGATTCTTTGTGCACCGACGAAAGTTCCGGAAGTCACTCGACGGGTGGGAGACTCATCCCGTTTCGTTGAATATATATTCAGCAAAGGGGACATTCCGGTGCATCAATTCGTTCGACCAAGGGAGTCTCCGGAACTCGCTGAGATAATTTTGCGCTGCTCGCTGCAAGCTCAAAGAGCATTCGACGTCTATTTAATTTCGATTTTCGTGCAAATATTTCGCGAACGTTCTCTCACTCGAGCAGCAAATTCGTTGACTACGACGGGCAAAAGTCAAAAGTGTCTCGAATCCGACGGCACGAAGTTCTTACGATTTTCAGCGCTTGACGTAAAAGTTTCCGAGCACCGGTAAACGAGAACGGATATTGACTTATCTTCGACAATATTCGGTAAATTCTTTGGCGTTCACGAGAGCGAACGAATTCTTTGTAGAAAGATTATTTATCGTGGACTTTGATTGTCTCTGTGTTAAGCCTCGATCGAATGTTACATCGACGAAGAGTCTTTGTCGGTTGAAAGTATAAATCTGACATACAAATGTGACACGTTCGGCATCGGAGATAAATATTTGCGGCACGTCATATAAATCTGACATACAAATGTGACACGTTCGGCATCGGAGATAAATATTTGCGGCACGTCAAAGCCGCAATTACAGTTAAAACGAGTGTAAAAAAAATAATATAATCCCGTAGCTTAACCTAGCAGCGTAAACCAGCAGAGTATAACCCAGTAGTATATAACCCAGTAGTATATAACCCAGTAGTATATAACCCAGTAGTATATAACCCAGTAGTATATAACCCAGTAGGGGAGACCGGGGACAAAAGTAACACGGGTCAATTGTAACAAGCGGCCGCGCAGCCTGCGCATGAGTTTTCAAAAATACCAATTCGCCGAAACCAAATGTGATTCACGAGTGTAGAAGTGATTTTTCGGGTGTGCGGATTGCGGCAGCTAGGCAACACAATACAAAATATTAGTGCAAACAAGCACAAGGAGTTGAAAGGTACATATTTTTGCGGAACATTTTGATCGCTGAGACGATCCGTTTCCGTAATAGTCGATCCGGATCAATTGTACCAATAATAATTAATTTCTTCGAATACCAATGCCAATACCAGTATATTTTATTTATTTTATTCTTACTTTCTAAGCAATCAGCGATGATTTATACACTTATAATTTATAATCAATCAATTGTAGAATATAACATTTATAGTAGGGTTGTATAGTTAGGCCGGCTAAAATGGCTTAGCCGGCAAATAATTTTTTTAATTTAAATTTAAATTTTTCTGTGCTAATGCACCCCCGTTCTATGTCTTAATAACGGTCGGCGAACGATTTCGTTGATGCAGGAGGATGTTACAATTGACCCCACCGCGGCCCAATTTCTTACCGAATTTCGTCCGTGTTTAAAGGGGCGGCGTTCGCAATTCTGTGCATATTTCTGCTTGACATTTTTTAACTATATACCTAAGACTAGATTAACAGTAACGGACCTTCAGAAGGCGCCGAATTGGACTTACGTGGTCGTCATTTTCGGAAATACGCGCTCGTTCGGAATTATGCGGTTGCACTGATAAAAAAACACGATTGAATCAACTAAGATTCGGGCACTGACCTTCAACTAAATATTTTATTGGCACAGCTAAAAAATTGGTTAGTTCAACCATTTATTGACTGATTCCACCAAAATATTTTTGAGTCATTAAAATATTTTGTTCGACCAACAAAATATCTATTTGAACGTCCCTGCCCGAATCTTAGTTGATTCAACTGTACTTTTTTATCAGTGTGGGAGAAACGCGGTCGTGTACTGTAGATCATCAGCATCATTTGATATTTTCTTCCTAACGTCCGCGGTATATTATTTCGCCTCGAGAGGCAGACGCTCGGGGGGGGGGGGGGGGGGGCATAGGGCCGCGCAAGGAGCCAACGGGAGTGAGCGAGGGAGAAGCACTCGGGGGCACGCTCGAGTGCCACAGTCGAGTAAAAGTGCGCGATAGTGTGCGAATGGAAAACAGATATCTCTCCCACTTTCTCCATGTGTATCGGCGAAAGCAGAATTTCCGTGAAGCATCAAGCGAGTATGCACATACAGTGCATACACTCGAGCCGGGACGAATCATTTCGCAACGAGCATCAGCCGAGGAGAGCGAGCTCCGGGGTGCGCGCGGAGCCGGCGTTGAGCGTCCCGAACGACACGATGCTCGGCGCTCTGTAACTGAACGTTCGCAAATGGATTTATGTTCGCGGCCCGGGGCATAATAATTCACTACCCGGCATCGGCGTGTTCATGAGCCGGGCGTGAAGGGGGATTTCGAGTACGACGCCGGTGAGCCCCCCCCCCCCCACCCCCGCCGGTCTGGGCCCTCTCTCCCGTCCCAGAGGTAATTAACGTGCGAATCTGCCGGGGATGAATCCACCGGAAAATGGCTCCACGGCCATAACACGTACGGGCTTATACCACGGACACCGTTACCATCTCACCAACCGTGTCTGTCACTGTTTTGTGTATATATATACATATGTGTTTGTATATATGATTTTATACCTGTAAATCGTACCAGTACCGCACGTAGGGGAGAACTTTCCGAGCTTCCGCCGGAGTCGATGATTAACGAGAGTACGAGGGACAGTTCGACGAAGTGTCCGAGCTTGTTGCATCGATTGATATCGTCGTGTAACTTTCCTTGGAGCTGGACTGGGGAAGGGGGAATAGGGAAGCGGTGGGGTGTTGGGGGTGCAAAATGGACTGTTTTTGACCAATCTTTCGTGGGAGTCATCTCAAAGGAAAGACTCGGGCTGTTTTGCCCCGCATTGGCCTTTGTCACCTCATATACGGAGCTTGCGATTGGACATATGGGTAGTGAGATATGGCTGTGATTCGTCAAATTTTTATTACTCTTATTTTTATATGAGGAAGCTGATTCTCGTATGTTTATTTAAGCAACTATATTTTTGTAAAAAAAGAATTTTCGAGGTTTTAGTGGAGGGGTATTAAATTCGTCTGAAACGTCGAGAAATGTGGGTTTACCTGGCATCCGGATGTATGTGTGTAACAGACTTGCATCGTTTGAAACTACACTGTTAAAATAAATGGTAAATTTAATGTACTGAAACTTGAAATTTCCTTGCATTATTTACGTTAATTGAACATTAATGTACCTTTTTATATTAGAATAGCGGGTATTAAAATTTCGTCAAATTTTTATTCCTCTTATGTTTATATGAGGAAGCTAATTCTCGTATGTTTATTTAAGTAACTATATTTTTGTAAAAAAAAAAAGAATTTTCGAGATTTTAGTGGAGGAATATTAAATTCGTCTGTAACGTCGAGAAATGTGATTTTTACCTGGCATCCGGATATATGTGTGTAACAGACTTGCATCGTTTGAAACTACACTGTTAAAATAAATGGTAAATTTAATGTACTGAAACTTGAAATTAACTTGCATTATTTACGTTAATTGAACATTAATGTACCTTTTTATATTAGAATAGCGGGTATTAAAATTACGAATCGTCACGTGTCTTCATTCAGTGGAATTTATATGAAGCTTTAGAATTTATTGAAAAATGTCGTATCTCTAAAAATGTTGTAAATTTTGCGCTATTTTGAAAAAAAGAATATTTTTGAAAAATCACTAAAAAGATCTAATTCAAATAAATGTGGAGGTGTCGAGCTTAAATTTGATACGGGAATGGAACAGCACTGTACAAGGTTTGGTATTAAATTTGGCGAAAATTAATCTAACTGTTTCAATTTTATAGGATTTGAAATTTCACATTTTTTTTCACGCCGAACACGAGTTTCCGAATCAAACTGAATCACGATAATAGTAAAATGAGTTGCCGTTTTGTAATCCGCAGTGAAGAGTAGAATGAAAATTGCCGCAAGATGAAGAAATACGCAAATTTCGGTTTACGATTTCCTACAATAAATTTTGCGGTAAATTTTGACGGTTGCAATTTTATGAGATGTACACATTTTTTTATGTTACAATAATTAGCACATGGCTACCTCATTTATTACAATTCTGCGCATAGGTTTTTTCGTGATATTGTAGTAGATTTTTATTTTTATTATTCTGGAACATTGGCTAAAATAATGTGAGACTAGAATGAAATGGATTAATTATTACTCTCTGACAATTAATTAAGAGCGCAGGACGAAGACAATTTCGATGGTTAAAATTGATTTTTTTAACCAAATTTGTTTTTCTCGTCTTCAGGCTGGCCTGCACGGACTAACCGGTCACATAGAATTCAACGAGGGAAAGAGAAACAATTTCAAGCTGGATCTTTTGAAGCTGAAGAAGGAGGAACTCGTTAAGGTCGGCGAGTGGAAGCCCGGAAGTGGAGTTAATGTTACCGACGTGGGGGCCTTCTACGAGACGACTGCCGCGAACATTACACTGGTCGTTATGACGAGGGAGGTAAGTGTCGAATAATACGACGAAAACAATATTCTTTACGCGCGATACCTTAGAGTGCTCGTTAAGTATTTACGTGGCACGGAGATATTTCCATTACCTGCAGAAAGTAATGTAGCACGGAGTTGCTTCCATTACACACAGGAGGTAATGCGACACCGAAATTTATCAATGAGAAAACAAAACGAATATTAGGGTTAACCAATAATTAAATAATTAAATAATTAAATAATTAAATAATTAAATAATTAAATAATTAAATAATTAAATAATTAAATAATTAAATAATTAAATAATTAAATTAAATAATTAAATAAATTCCAAATATGAGCGGCACGGCGAGAACAATCAGCATGAAAAGACCGACATTAGTCGCGCTCACGTCGTTGCACAGATCCGTGGGGCAAGAGTAGCAGTTCGATTCACCATCGAAAGATTCCTGACACGTCTCTAAGTTGCTCACACACCGACGTGGCACGACACTGACTCCGCCTTAAAAAAAAAAGTTTGAAGACTCATTGAAGATTTATGATAATTTATCGAGGATGAATTACTTTTTGATAGTCATAAAAAAAATAGCAAATTTTCATATGTAATTTTCTCACAATGTTCCTTTATTCGCAAAGCTTCTTCTATGAGAAAGTGTTTTCTATTTTTTTGGTTTCTTCGTAGAGGAAGCCTTCGCGAATGAAGGAACATTGTGAGAAAGGCATATGAAAATTTCAATTTATTCAACTCTTTCGACGTCAACGTCGTGTTTGACTTTAATGCAAAACGATTGGCCAGTTTAGGTTCAGAGCGAGAAAATAATCAAAAATCTTTGCGCAAAATGTTTATAAGTAAGGTAGCCATGTGCAAATTACTTGCCAACTTTGTTTTTTAAATAAAAAAAATGCCTACGTCTCATAAAATTGAAAGGGTAAAAATATCCGCAAAATGTATTGTTGAAAATTGTTAAATGAAGTTTGGGTAATTTGTCGTTTTGGGGCCATGTTTTATGTATTTTTCTGTGCTGATGACGAATTTTCACATTATTTTAGCCCTAAGGCACCATTTCATGCATAAAATCGCGGCGAACATAAACAAAAAATATATCAAAAAATTTCAAAATCTCATAAAATCTAAACGGCTCGATCAATTTTCGCCAAATTGAATACCAAACATTGTACAGTGTTACTCCATTCCCGTATCAAATTTACGTTCGATATCTCCATGTTTACTGGAATTAGACAATTTTTTATCATTTATAAAAAAAATCAATATCCCACAAAATCTGATCACTTGGATAGATTTCGGCCAAATTCAATACCAAAGGTCTTTGATCAGAATATTATATTAGTGTGCAGGTTTAGGATGCCAGCCGAATATTCACACACACATTTTTTAAATCCACTGCGCATTGATTCATAACATAAAATCACACATTTTCAACCGAAAAATCATTAAACGACGTAGCTGTACAGTATCTTTATCCCTCAATATTTCGTTTTCAGGAAAAGCCGTACGTAATGGTGCGAGACGACAAGAATCTCACCGGAAATGCGCGCTTCGAGGGTTTCTGCATCGACCTGCTCAAGTGGATAGCCGCACAAGTTGGATTTCAATACGCCATACGTCTGGTTCCCGATCACATGTACGGTGTCTACGATCCCGAGACCAAGGAGTGGAACGGCATTGTCCGCGAGCTCATGGAGAAGGTAAACGCTTAAATGGAAATCGCACGCAAAGTTTTAATATAAAATCGTCGAGACACTTGACGAAAAAAAGAAGGTTGCGGGCAATTTCAAAGTGCCGAGAAACCAGAGCTCGCAATTTATATTCGAATAGAATTACTACTTACAGATGTTGCCATCTGCCGGAATATATACCATGCATACAGCAGTTATATATTTCATACACCTACAGCCCGCGAACGTTATTTGAATTTCAAAACGATTTGTAATAAAAATCCATCTGGCGTAAAAATCCGTTACCGGCACCGAGATTCTATTTTTACTAGGATTTAATATAGCCCTCGCATCCCCCCCCCCCCCCCCCCCCCCCCCCCCCCCCCCCCCCCCCCCCCCCCCCCCCCCCCCCTGACGCGGCGGAGAAGATATTGAAATTACTTGTCGATCCGTCTCTACCCGAGAAGTCCACGGGTTTTAGACGACGGCTCGAATAACATAATGGGAACTCAATACCCAATCTCCGGATATACTCGGGTACTCGGGCAGCCCGGCATTCGTTATACAATGCTCGAGGGCGTACATACGCGCCAATGGTGCACGGTACTTCGGGAAGGTTCGAAGCAAAACTCTGAATTCTGCAGCGTTCGGTCCGAACCGGACCGGCGTATTCCACGTTTCTGCCGTCCCAAAAAAATCCTGTCGAGCTGATGGAACAACGAAAAAAATGGTTTCGTTACTTTAAAAAGATTGGAACGCTTGATAAAAATGTTAAGTGGTTTGTGCTGTTTTTCGGAACTGAACTATTCGTTCAGTTTTTTCAAAGTCCAATCCGCAATTTTTTGTCAATTTTAATGTAACACGGCTCGTTTTCTTTCTTGGACGATGCTCTACGAATTCACCGTCTAGATATTCGATGGTATTTTCCGTTAAAAAATGACAGCTGTTTGTTTGCGAAGTTTGCGGAGCGGATTTCGATGATGGATCGAAAAAGGCTGTTATTTTTAAACGGAATATACTATCGAATATCTGGACGGTGAATTAGTAGAGCATCTTTCAAGAAAGAGAACGAGCGATAACACATCAAAATCGAACAAAAATTACGGATTAGTCTTTGAAAAAAATTAACGAATATGAACCTTTTTGAAAATTAGGCAGATCTTTCACATTTTTGATGTTCACATCCGTGCTCCTCGACATTTCGATTATACACATCGCTTGCAGCACAAACCGTTTGAACGCACGAACTTTACCGCGCAACTCAATACGTGACAGTCTCGAGCCAACACATTTATTTCTCCACAAACCTGATCGTACACATTCACATTGGTATTCAAGAACATTAACATGCGTTATCCAAGACATTTTGATTGCACAAATTTCGATTATACTCATCGCTTGCAGCACAAACAGTTTGAACGCACGAATTTTATGGCGCTTTTTATTTCAACGCAGATCAATTGCATACATTCTTCTCTACATCTATCCGGTACTAAACACGCTCATTAAAACACTACCCGATAGTCCACAACGGCTTTGCAAGACTGTTTAAAAAAAAATTTATTTAATGTACCGATATTTGAAGCTTTTATGCATAAACCAGTATATTAAATTTAATGTGCAAATATTATGTAAAATTACAGTAGTTTTAAAGTAATTTTTAAATATATTTAGTACTATTAAAGAACTTTTATTAAAAACACCACTTTTTAATTATTTTTTATTTTCCGTACATTCATTTTACACAACATTTTTATATTAAATTTAATATACTAGGTTATGCATAAAAGCTTCCAATACAAGTACATTAATTTCGATGCAGAAATTTTTGACAGTGAACGCATTTCGATCCATCATATTCAATCCAACACAAAGTTGTCCAACACATTTCGGTTGTACACATTATCGCTGTCGGTATCGACTGATGAGAATATCTCGCATAGATAAGGTAGAGCTAAGGGCAGTTAGGCTTACAGTCAGAGGTCCTCACGCGAATTTATCAGTATCGGGGCAGCCCACACGCGGGTCTATACTAATAGACCCGCGTGTGGGCTAGCGGGGTAAAGTTCGTGCGTTCAAACGGTTTGCGCTGCAAACGGTGTGTATAAACTGTAAAAATAATTTGTAAACTTAATGCACCGGTATTGAAAGCTTTTTTGCATGAGCCAGTACATTAAATGTAATGTACAAATATCATGTAAAATTACAGCACTTTGTATGCAATTTTTAAATACTTTGAGTATTATTAAAGAACTTTTATCAAAGATACCACTTTTTTATCATTTTTTTTTAACTGTACATTCATTTCACATAATGTTTGTATGTTAAATTTAATATACTAGTGTATGCATAAAAGCTTCCAATACGGCCTGCGATCATCCTGTGCCAAATTGATAATGCGCGATACAAAATTGGATACTCCAAGCCCGTGCTCGTTCGGCTTAATTGGCAGAATGAACGAGGCATTGGAAACTTCGAACTCCGCGACTAGGCGGTGTATGGAGTTTGAACAAGGACCGGCTCATCCCACAGTGGGGCTGTATGAACGGCGCTCGTTTCTCGCCGGTTCGTTCACATGTAGTCGAGAAACTTGGTGCACTCATCTCGTTTCACCGGGCTTCGGTTCGTTGCAGCCGATGCATCGTGAACAAACGATAAAGTACTCGGCGCTCTCGTCGTCGTCTACTGTGCCAGAATTGTCGGTAACGTTCTTCACGGTGACGATTTCGAACAAAACGAAAATCGAGAAAATAAAAATAGGTATCAATTCAATATACGTCACGATTGAATTTTTTTTATTTAATAAAATTTCGTTGCTCTCGAGCCGATGCAATGCACTGAATGTGTTCGAACACATTTCTTCATATAAGCCATTTTTCAATTTTTTTTATTCATTGTTATTTTGTAATGCCCATTATAAATGAAAAAATGCCCATTAAAAGAAAGAAGAAATTATGTATGTCTGGTCTATTTTTCGTTGGATGGAAGATAATGGCAACAGGTTTTCGATTAAGTGACTCGAGCCATCAGTTTTCATCCGAGTAGCGAAGTGTCGCGGTAGCGGAGCAACGCCCGATGAGTTCTCACGATGTGCGTTCCAGATATGTGTAAACAGATATAGCAAACGTGAGGTATAAAGTTTACCCGCGTGTATAGATATAGACGAGTGTTAAGGAAAACACATTCCTCCCTCGTGCAATTTTGAATAAAGTTAAAAACAAATTTAATTGAAGAAACGATCAATTCAATATGCATTTTTGCATTATGCATTTAATTATTACATTTTTGACTATTTTAAAAAATTGCATTGTTCTCGAGTCGATGCATCCGCTTTTGTAGGGAAAATCAAATCAGAAAACACATTTCTTCATATAAACCATTATTCAGTAAAAAAAATTAATTTTGTTTTCCGCATTCCCGTTACACAAATAAATAGTAACAAAGGAAACCGCAGTTCTCCCTCGAGTAATTTTGAATAAAGTTAAAACAAATTTTTATTGAAAAAACGATCAATTAAAAATGCATTTTTGCATTATGAATTTAATGATTATATTTTTTTACTATGCATCCACTTTTGTTGGGTAAATCAGGTCAAACACATTTCTTCACATAAACCATTATGCAATTGAAAAAAAAAATTAATTTGTTTTTCGCATTCCCGTCACACAAATAAAAAAGTCCCCACTAAAAAGAAAAAAAATCTATACCAACTCCATTTTTCGTTGGATGAAAGATAATGGCAACGGATTTTTGACTAAGTGAGTCGAGCCACCGGTTTTCATCCCAGTAGGAAAGTGTCGCGATAGCGGAGCATCCGGCGATGAGTTCTCGCGATGTGCGTACCAGATTTATCTATACAGATACAGCATTCTCCCTCGAGTAATTTTGAATAAAGTTGAAACAAATTTTTATTGGAAAAAGGATCAATTTAAAATGCATTTTTGCATTATGAATTTAATGATTACATTTTTTTACTATGCATCCACTCTTGTAGGGAAAATCAGATCAAACACATTTCTTCACATAAACGATTATGCAATAAAAAAAAAATATTAATTTGTTCTTCGCATTCCCGTTACACAAATAAAAAAGTCCCCACTAAAAAGAAAAAAAAATCTATACCAAGTCCATTTTTCGTTGGATGAAAGATAATGGCAACGGATTTTTGACTAAGTGAGTCGAGCCACCGGTTTTCATCCCAGCAGAAAAGTGTCGCGATAGTGGAGCATCCCGCAATGAGTTCTCGCGATGTGCGTTCCAGATCTATGTATACAGATGTAGCAAACACCAGGTTTAAAGTACACCCACATGTATAGATATAGGCGAGTGTGAAGGAAGCTGCGGTTCTCCCTCGCCCCATCAAACTCTCTTGGAGATGTTGCAGTTTCAGCAAACGTTTGCCTTGCAAAATAGCGGCATGAATTTTTAACGGCGACACGCCACCAAGTCGTCTCCATCCTGTTCAGTTCGCCCAGCGCGCGAGCTCGATTTTACCCCAGTAACCGGCTGAGTAGTGGCAAGGCGCTATGCATCCGCATTCACTCTCCGTAGATTCACGGTTTCGAGTCTTCGGAGTGGGGTTTTCTTTTCTTTCGTCCGCGAATCACCGAGCGACAAGGATGATTGCTCTGAATATTTTATGCAGCCCCCGATCCTAGCGAAACCAGAACGAACGGATCGCTCTACCAGAGGTGGATTCATGAATAACACGGGTTTCTCGGATGTTCCCCGGGAAATGGGAAAAGTGACACAAAACGAGCCTCCCTCGGGAACGCGTCAAGGCGACGATTTTCGGCCAATAAACGCCACGGATTCCGATGACAACCTGGCCTCTTGCATTAAAATCAAAGCGAAAAATTAGTAAAATCATACACAAATTTGCACTTCTGTTAGAAGGAAGCATATATTTATTTTGTTGCACAAACATTTTTGTGACAAAAACAAACATATTTTTGTCAAAAATACAAATGTATATTTGCAAAAAATAAAAATGTATTTCTGTAAAAAATACAAAAATATTTTTGTCAAAAATACAAATGTATGTTTGTAAAAAATTAAAATGTATTTCTGTAATAAATACAAATGTTTTTTTTGTAAAAATACAAATGTTTTTTTTGTAAAAATACAAATGTTTTTTTGTAAAAATACAATTTTTTTTTACCGTGCGTCAAAGAATATACAATACAATTCTGTGCTATATACATATATCCATGAATAAGGCGGCTTTCTCGGATGTTCGCTGGGGAATGGCAAAAGTGACGCAAAATGATTCTCCCTCGGGAATATGTGCCTCAACATATTCCCGAGGGAGAATCATTTTGCATGATTTTTCGGCCCATAAACGCCTCAAATCCCGATCAATGACAACCAGGCCTCTTGCGTTAAAACGAAAGCAAAAAATTAGTAAAATCATACACAAATTTGCACTTCTGTTTGACAGGACATATATATATTTTTTTTTTGTAAAATAAAAACTGTAGAAAATAATACATATATTTTGTACTCTCCATTAAAAACTATACAAAACTACACAATACAGTGATCCGATCTATATTCTTCGATAGGTGAAAACGCCTTAATTAAAGAAAAAGAAAAAAAAAGAAGAAAAAAATTGACTTACTTTTGTGATCTTAATTTTCAGCGAGCGGACCTCGCGGTTGCATCGATGACGATAAACTACGCGCGGGAGAGCGTAATAGACTTCACGAAGCCGTTCATGAACCTCGGCATCGGCATATTGTTCAAGGTGAGTCTGAAGTGAGCATCGATCAACCCGTACTCGCCTAAAAAAAAAAATCCGAAAAAAAACTTGAAATCAAAAAATTCAATTTCTTACCCACGTGGAAGTAACACGATGCTGTCTCGGATAAACGTAGCGTCTCAACAAGTACAAATTCGAGCCGCGATGCAGTTCCGTCCGGCTAGTGCACACGAGTGTCAAAACTCGGCAAGCAGAGGAAAAAAAAAAAGATAAAAATGTTTTTACCGAAAATATGATTCGTTTTCAGCGCCCTTAATTCTCAAGGGCCTTTGCGCGAGGTCGTTTTAATTAAAATTGTAGCCTAACATAATTTAGGTACCGTCCAGCCAACCGACTCGCCTCTTCTCCTTCATGAACCCCCTCGCCGTCGAGATATGGCTGTACGTACTGGCGGCTTACATGCTCGTCAGTTTCACCCTCTTCGTAATGGCCCGCTTCAGTCCGTACGAGTGGAACAATCCACACCCGTGTCTGGCCGAGAGCGAGGTCGTCGAGAATCAATTTAGCGTGAGCAACAGCTTCTGGTTCATCACAGGAACTTTTCTCAGACAGGGGAGCGGGCTCAATCCGAAGGTACATCCTCGTCATCGTCTGTGCGATCCTCGTTCACGCATGCGTACATGGATTCATAATCTTTACCTCATTTTCCATATTTTTCGTGTGCAACAGTTTTCTTAATTTTTTCTTTCTTTTTCCAATTCTCGCTATAAATGTTTATAGTAAATTCCAAGTCCCGCGTCCCACTTCCGGTATTCTCCCATTTCTGCAATCGGCGCCTCGAATCGCCATCAACGACGGGCCTGCGGATGCTAACAGAGCGACGGAGAGAGCGAGACGGCGGAAGGGTGTGCAAAATTGCATCGTTTAAAAAAAAAAAAAAAAAAAAAAAAAAAAAAAAAAAAAACAAGAAAAAAAAAA
>JAPYZC010008862.1:0-11458 GCA_030522665.1 Ichneumoninae sp. A BG-2022a
GTACTGAGAAGATTAATTTTGCATAATAATAATTGCAAAATGTTATTAACAAATTCATCAAAAAATTAATTGGTTAACAAATTACCCGGCAATAAAACTCTTTTTTTTATGAAAATGATTCGTTTATTTTTCTGAATACGTATGAATTTTTTCAGATTTTGAAGTAATCGTTGATTTTTTTTTTATTGAACAAAAATCAACAATCACTTAAAAATCTGAACAAAATTAATACATTTTCAGAAAAATAAACGAATCGTTTTCATTAAAAAAAAAGTTTTGTTGCCGGCTAATTTGTTAACCAATTAATTTTTTTATGAATTTGTTAATAACATTTTGCAATTATTATTATGCAAAATTAATCTTCTCAGTACCTTTAGTATACATGATACTTGCAATTTTCTCTTATTGTTGTACAACTTATGCGAAGTCAACGCGCATCGAGATTCCCTCCTTAAGTCGTCTTAACACTTAATGAAGATATAAACTTATCAAATCTCTGAGAAGAAAAAAGTTCACCAAGGTGAAACTATTGAAGAATTACCAAACGAGTTTGTCACTTATTTGACAAAAAATTGTTTTCGCGAAAATTCGTATTCCGATTTTACGAAATTATTTTTTACAGTGTACGAGACGAATCCTGGAACGGACGGATCTGCGTCCGTATTAAAAAATCCGTCGACGTTCGGAATACGTCATCCGAAGAGTGCCAAGTTGGTATTCCGTTGTCGACGCGAGCCTTATGCAAATTTTTCGACACGCGTCATCAATATGCATCTTCTTCGGGGTTAAATTATTCGCCGCTTCGTGTAACTCCGTTCTCGCGTCTTCCTCCACTTTTCATTTATTCCTCGCCGATATCGGTCGTCTATCTTCGTCTCCTGGGAGTCTTGCCGCTTCTTCGCTTCCTCTTCATCCGGTGTTTACGTGGTTTCGCCGTTTTCTCGAATTCCGTATCCGGAGTGATAAGCGGAACGGAGTATGTGTGGAAGCTGAAATCAAGCGCAATTCATACCGGCAAATCGGAATACGTACGCAAGCATAAATTCTCGGAAACGTTCGGAATTCGTAAAAGATTCCTCCCCGATTGGCATCTCATCCATGAAATTCCTACGGCATTCGCACTGCCGCGCAGAGTGTTCAATCTTCACAATGCATCGTTTCCTGAAAATATCGCGAGTCTCGTAATCCATCATGTTAACATTTCTTCCGCAATAAATGGACTAATATTTTTTTTAATTTTCATCAACTGTTTTATTCCAATGTTATTCAAAGGCTTACTGCAAATCTGTTGTAACGCATGTCGTACGCGCGATAGGATAAACGATTCGTCCGCGGTGAGCGGTAATAACGAGCTTTTTTTTATTCATATTTTTTGTTTCAATTTTTACTTTTCATTATAACATGTCCACATTGTCGTCAAAGGATTAAAGTATTATGAAAAGAGTGAAACTTTTTAAGCATACAAAAATCTAATAAATAATTTTCATAATTACCCCGCAGTTTGAACTACTCCGAAAACACGGCGAAGCAGACTCGGTGTTTTCAACTTTGTCCGACTTGTGGGCTTGTTCTTACTCCCTTAGCTCTTGTTAATCATTATAAATTCTAGCCGCGTTATCCTAATTTTAGTTTATACCTTACTTTATCGCTCATTAGAGACCCGTTAGTGAAATTGCGAACGCGATTCGGGTATAATATCAGTCAAGTTATAAGTAACGGGTTATATAATATAGTGAGGGAAATTTTCTTTTGAAAAGTTTAGCTGCACGTAGTCGATATAGCGTCACGAGAGCCTCATCGAATAAAAAGTCATTGTCTTATTCCACAAAATAATCGGGAGGGTGTTAAAAAAAAAATTTGAAAATATTTTTTTCGTCCATACCAACAATTCTGCCGAGTGCATTTTTTAGATATTCTTCTGCCCAAAACGAATCTATAAGTAGAGATTCTCATAATAATCGTTGGCCTGCAAATATTCAAAATTAATAATGATTATCAGATTATAATTTTGTATCGAGCGCCACTTCGCTTTGAATAATTTACGACACACGTGGGTGGAATTTTTAATTAATTTAATATGAAATTATAAATATATCATTACCAGAGCTTCGCGTTAATCGCCGTAATCAATTTTACGATATTTTATCATTCGTCGAATAAATAAGAGATAGACAATTAAAATCGTATTATAAAAATATGCGATTTAAATTTTTAATTTGTTTTTCAGTCTATTACACACTTATAAATATCAAGAGAAATGGCAAGATGAAAAAATGCAGTGGTGTTGAAAATTCAATTATCCGTAAAATACTGGAACGGTATTATCAGGTCAGCCGTTTCACATGATCGGTCTTTCTCCTCGATGTTTTGATGAATCCCAAGAATTGCAACTCGGCGACCGCGCGAGTGAAGCGAACTCTGCAAGATTGTTAATTAAGGACGATATGGCGAAAAATAAAAAATAAATTATATCAACAGAGAATCGAATCGACGAAGCAACAGAGGGATAAAAAAGGATACTGAACAGACGGGTCGATGTCCCTCTGCTCGTCGTCCTCCTCGCTCGGATTAACGATCGTCACGAAAGCCTGTAGGGAGAAAAAAAAGCGCGTGTAAGAAATAAATGGAAGATATAAAAAAATAAAACGATAGATAAAAGCGTCGATCCGTCGAGGCTTAACGAGGGAAAGATTCGCGCCGAGATAAATTCGCGCTCGATCTTCCGTCCCCGCAAATGGGGATGCGAGCGCGCATGCGCATGCGCGAACACATAGGAAGACATCAGCGAGGGGGTTATAGGTAAATTTTGCACCCCCGGCACGGGGCGTCGTAACGGCGAGAACGCAACCGGCCTCGCATGAATTATGAATCATGCTCGTGGCTCGACGATTAAAATCTCGAAGCTCTCCGCGATTCTCGCTGGTAGAATCAGCGGCGTGCGTGACGATAAGCGCTCGGGAATTAACGTGTAAACGCCGGAGCGTGAGCCCGGCGAGTACGGCATTGTTACCTGTAGCCAGTCGTACATATTGATCAGCTTCCTCGACTCCAGGTGCAGCTTGTAAATA
The DNA here is from genome assembly GCA_030522665.1 of Ichneumoninae sp. A BG-2022a. Lineage (NCBI taxonomy): Eukaryota > Metazoa > Arthropoda > Insecta > Hymenoptera > Ichneumonidae > Ichneumoninae sp. A BG-2022a. Next base: position 3,069 of record JAPYZC010008862.1, read on the forward strand.
ATACTTAGGTCGGGCAGCGTTGCTTGAATAGTCTGCTCGTTTTCCAATTTGCAACAGCCACACTGCAACACACGATGAATCCGATAAATTCATGATTTTTCAGCGAGTCTCGCCCCACTCGGGCGATTCGTTGCCCACATAGCACGAAAATATTTCTTAAAGGTTTCAATAACATTTTTGTAAAATATTGAAAATACTTAATCGATATTGAAAAATATTTGTGAACGGTTTTTAAAACATTTTGAAAATGTTTTTTTTTACCGGTCGTAAATCTTACATTGAAGTGTTTGGCTGAAATGCTTCTGAAACATTTCGGCGAAATGTGAACAGCGAAATGACACAGACCAGATAAACGCGGAAACATTCGTAGAAATATTTAGATGAAACATGAAATAAAAAATATTTTATCAGTATGTTTCGGAAGTATTTCAGATGTGTTGAAAGATTGAGGGTGTTTCTGAAATATTTCTAAAATGATTTCCAAACGTTTCGTGCTCCATGGGTGGGAATTCAATATTTCCGCTTTAATCGCGGCGAGGATCGATATTTACAGATTTTTTGAAAATGTTTGTTTTTACCGCTCGTAAATCTTACATTGAAGTGTTTGGCTGAAATGCTTCTGAAATATTTCGGCGAAATGTTAACAGCGAAATGATACAGACCAGATAAACGCGGAAACAATCGTAGAAATATTTAGATGAAACATGAAATAAAAAATATCTTATCGCTATGTTTCGGAAGTATTTCAGATGTGTTGAAAGATTGTGGGTGTTTCTGAAATATTTCTAAAATGATTTCCAAACGTTTCGTGCTCCTTGGGTGGGATTCAATATTTTCGCTTTAACCGCGGCGAGGATCGATATTTACAGAGTTTTTATTTATTATGATTATTATTTATCGAGAATTCAATTATCCGCGGTCCTACCTTGAGATAAACTTGTGGGTCGGTGAGCGCCGTATGGATAGCGGCTCTCAGCGAGCCCCTTAATGGATGCTTCGCGGCGTTCGCATCGCTGAAACAGAATATCTCGTGAGCCGGCAGACGATTAGGGTTAACGAGATGTATCGCGAACACATCACGGTCGAGATATTCTATCAGATCGATCTGAGCCTGCTTGTACGGGGATCTTGATTGTTGCTGCGACATCTTGAACAGTTTCTATAAAAAAAGAAGAACTAAGGAATTAACAACGGTGAGGATTTCAGCTCGAATCTTTCAGAATTTTGCTTTTTTTAATTATTAAAAAAAGAAGGAATGGAACGAACTTCCTTGAGTTGGGCACGGCTCAACTTCTCGTCGACGCTGACACTTTTTCCGGAAGTCTTGGCGATGTCGAGACTCGCATTCCTGAGAACGAGCACGTCCTTCGCCAAATTTACTTCGATGTCCTTCAATCCCGTGGCTTTTGAATTGCGAACGATGTCGAGAACATTTTCAACTTTCGCCACCAGTTCTTCCTTCGACAGAAATCCCAGTAGCTGCAGCGAGTCTTTGTATTCCGAAGTTTCAACTATGTCGGTCGTTACCGCCATGGCGTAAATTTCACGCAGCTGTGAATATAGCAAAAAAAAAGACAATTAAAATTGCTTAACATTAATTTACAAAAGGCATGGCTCATTAAAATAAAAAACCATCTCTTTTCGTGTATCGATCGAATTATCGATAATCTGTAATTCTCGTACTCTTTAACAATAAATTATAAGTATTTTGTTTGTTTCTAAAAGGAATAATTATGCATAGTACTAAACCTCTTTTTTCTATAAAACGAGTGAAAATGAGTGAATCATTTTTATGTAAAAAAAAGTCTCCGAGAACTGACTCAAGAAGTTATGAAATATCCATTAAATCACCTGCTTTCCCAACGGCGCACCGGGCAGTCCGGAAGTGAGACTGTGCAGACACTTGAGTATCGTGAAAAATCCGCTCATGGAATGGTGGAATTGTTCGACTATACCGGGAAGAAGATTCTTGAACTTTTCGTCAGTCATCTCTTGAACTTTATCGTCCGGCTTCGCTTTATGAAGTTTCCCTATGTACTTAGCAACGGAGGGTAGCTTTATTATTTCCTTAATATCTTCCTCGTCCATCGCTTCTATTCGTCTTTTGACATCGTTGCGCTCGCAGCACAGCGACGCGACGTTATTATGTTGGAAATGTTGGAGAACGCATAGCTGAAAGTGTAATATCGGTAAATGTGCTCGCGCGCGTTTCGTCGGTTTTCGGACGGCCGACAGCGATGTACACTGAGAGAAGGATCCAGTAAATATGATCTTATCCCTTGAGAGATATGACCATACCTCACAGTTGTAGGGAATTATTTTTTAAATAAAAACTATAATAATTTTTTATTAAATGTTTGTTTACATTTCAGTTCATAATCTTTATGGTCAATGTGTGAATAATCTTTCACCACATGTAATTTTTAAGCTAAATGAATTTAGCAATCCATCTGAGAAGCGGTTTGAATATTTGTCGACTTTTTGCAAAGTCGTAAAATTTTTCGTAGATATTGTGGTAAAATGTATTGGAAAATCTGGGACTTTCTTCCATAGATTGTGCCCTAGTCGCGTGTGAGCCATGAGCTATGGTAATTTTTTTCTTAGATGACCGATAGTTTTTACCAGACCCTTCTCTCATTGTACAATCGAATTTTCGACCGGTAACTCGAGTGACGACTCTCCGCGTGTTTGAACTTCGGCGCCTACCTTGTATCCCTGAAGAAAACCGTGTACGGAAAAGTCGTAAAAGAGAAATATATCGGTGAGCAGTTGAAACGCCCGTCCGGTCAACTTAAATGGAGTTTTGCCGGATAGAACGGTACCCTCCAGGACATCCGACAAACTTTTCACTTGGGTCTGCGTGTGGAATACCTGCAAGTGCAATGACGGAGTCAGGGACGAAGAGACCCCCGGAACCGAGTTTTTTTGTGTTTTTCTTTCATTTGAATATTCCAATTAAGAAGGTAATCTGCCGCAGCGAGCCGACGCTTTTACTCGCTGTATTACCAAGTCAAATTCCGGCGTCGCTCTACATGTCCGGAGAGAAGCGCGACGGGGGTGGGGATAAAGAGAGGAAAAAACGAGGATGGGAAAGGAAAAGAGAGGTCAAGCCCCGGTAATGCGGAAAAAGCGGAAAATTCGTGAGAAATATGTACTCACCTGCACTCGCAGCTTCGACGTCACGTCGTAGGAGAGGCATCTGTGAACAGCGTGAAGAGTCGTTGCGACCCCGAAAACGAGCACGATTTTCATGGATTTTGTGTACGAGCTGCAAGAATTGTTTATTCGGAATGTTATGATCATGGTTTTGAAACGCTTAAAATTGTTCGATTAAATATAAAGCCGATGGTCAATCAGTCGTATTGGAACAGCTATAATTACGCTGAGAAAAGCTTACATAGTAAATAGTTCCCAGGGGGGACGTCTATATTTTACAGTTACGACAATTACCAAAAATTACAGTTGTAACTATGATTATAGTTAAATCAATTGAATTAAAATTAAATCAATTGAATACTATCGCTAACTATCTATATAGACGTCCCCTCTGGGAACTATTATAGTAGTAAAGACCATCCTTTTTTCTCAGTGTATGATATTTTGTCGCTTTTTGTGCGGTTCTTTAGAAGGAGCCAGAGAGTGGATTCCTTCTGGAATTTTGATCCCAAAAAAACACCCTACAAATTTTATTCCCAAACAGACGAGTGTTATCGGGATTTGAAATATAATTCTAAAAAACTATAGCATACATCGACGATCTAAAACTGTTCTAATCCAAAAATCATAAGTAAATATGATTTTTTGTTTTCAAATTTTTCGTTTTGTTTGTCGATCAATATTTATTCCCCCTTCTTTGATCCCTTTATGTAACTTCAGTGACGAGAGTATTTCTTTACCTGAGTATGAGAATAAAATCGCGCAAAACGTTTGGCGTGAAACTCTCGAAATCCGGCACAATGATGACGAGAGGGTCGCTGGCTTTGCAATTTTCACTGTGCCACGCTTCGAGGACTCGCAGAGTGCACTGATTCTTTCGGACATCCGGTTTTTCGTCCTGTGAATAAATGGCCGACTACTGTACCATTCCTGCCTGCAGTTTAATTTTTTTATTTTTTGAAAATTTTAATTTCTCAACATCGCTCACCTGTGTTTGCTCATTAATTAACTGAAAAACCGTTTCCTCAATGAGAGTTTTCATGTTTCCGGAGTCACGGGATTGTATAATAGCGATGTGTTTCGTGATCTTTCGAAATTCCGTCGCCAAATTTTGGAACAGTACGTCGTGATCGGGAAGATTAACGCCTGAAAGATTTCGCCTGGTGAATAAAGTTTACTTAAAGAATCAGTCAAGACAGTCGACTATATCCTCGATGTGTAAACAGTCTTACCGGTGAGCAAGATCGCCGTTGATATTTCGCACGAATAGTTCTCCAGCGAGCTGCTCTTTATCGTCGACACATAATTATTCAAATCCAACAGAATCTGCTTGAACATGTTTGCATTGATTTCCTGAAAGCAGACGTATTTTTTACTGCAAGGGATTTAGTTTGTTCTGCTTCCTGGATGGAACGCGTAATGCGAAAAATACCTCCGCTGCGTTTTGTATAGCAGACCAAGCTTCTTTGTAAGCCTTATACCAAGGCTCGTCGGATGACGGATGACTGTCGATTTTTCGCTCCCTCCGCCCAATCCTGTAGTTACCATTGTAGGCAAAAATTCCCTGCAAAATGTGCGCCGAGGAATTAATAAATCAGTCTGAACAATTTAAACGTATATTTTACCATTCACTTTTATACTTTTAACAATAAACTGGCTCTATCTCGTTTTTATTTAAACCACGTATCGAAATTCATATAATATAGTGCTTATAGATATCAAAAATGAAAAATGTGTGCAAAAGTGATTTCAATAGGCACTTTTTTACGTGTTGGAGTGAGTGCCTGAAAAATTTCCATCGAATCCTTTTTATACGTAGTATGCGAATATCAGAACATAGCCCATGCTACTTTTATTATGTATAGTCGAGTTTTACTAATTCGGAATTACAATTTTTGTTATCAATCGGACTCGGAACAAATTAGAAAAAAATTTAATCGTTTAACAATTAACTAAATTAAATAAATTAATTTTAATAAATAAAAATAAATGACACCTCATTCGAAATGAGACTACAGTGTTTTATAATTTTATTATTCTTTTAATCAATCAGGCTAGTAAATGGCTAGTGGTTTGTTCGCGTGACTAAAGCGTGAATCCGAAGAGCGCATTTTACTGTGTGCAATCATTGAGCATATACGCTGGCGATTCTTGTCACGCGATGTGGAATGTAAAAATAAATAATTTATTGTTATTTTCCTTCACTTGTCCTAGTTAAGGAGGTTGGAACGCTTTACACTAGGAAAATGAGTGACACAACTTTAAAGTTGTTTGTAAAAACTTTTATGCATCTATTGATTATAGTGGATTGTTATTTGTATTAGAGTAGATGTCCTTAACTTCAAAAAACATGAATTGGAATAGATTTGCTAAAAATATTAACTGGTTTGCAATAATTTTCGAAAATATAAATATTCGTTCAGTTTTTTCAAAAAAATATCGGTAACTTTTTCTCGATTTTGATGTATTGCAGCTCATTCTCTTCCTTGAAAGATTCTCCACGAATTCACCGTCTAGATATTCGATAATATTTTCAGTTTAAAAATGGTAGTCTTTTGTTTATCTAACTTGCGAAATTCTTTCATAAACAAAAAGCTGCCATTTTTAAACGGAAAGTACTATCGAATATCCAGATGGTTAATCGGTGTTCTACTGTACACAAAAATATCGAAACAAAAGAAAAATTAACAAATTCACAGCTGTCTCCTATACGAGAAACCAAAAAAAATTATAGTTCGTTAATTGTTTATATCGATTTAAAAATCGTTGCACATAATGCAGAATTCAGGATTGAAAATTTTGAATCCGCGACAACTTTTTCGTTTCATTTCGTAAACAAAACTTCACCACCGTCCGGCCATGAATGTAAGTCAGGTTAACCGATTCAGCGCATGAGAGCGAGAGAAAAAGTCCCCGTTTAAGGTAGTACTAGCACAATGTCTGACGCCGCCTAAGTTCGAGAGAAAAAAAACAAAGATTACAAACACTTCTCGATCACAAAAAAATCTGAATAAATTCTAGCACATAAAAGGTGCTGAAAAGATTGTTTGTGCATAATAATAATTTCAGAATGTTCATAACAAATTACTGAAAAAAAAAGTGTGCAACAAATTACCCGGCAACCAAATTTTCTTTTTCTTACAAAAATTATTTGTTAATTTTTCTGAATACGTATGAATTTTTTCAAAATTTTATCTAATACTTGAAAATTATAATTAAAAAAAAAATGTTTACATAAAGGAAGCGAATAACATTTTGGGATTAATATTATGGACGAACAATCTTATCAGCATCTTCCACATGCTTGATTTTTTTCAGATTTTTATTCGATCAAGAAGTGTTCGTAATTCTCTTTTATTCCTGTAAAACTTAGGCGGCGTCAGTCATGGCGCTAATACTACCTTAATCGGTGTTCTACCGTACATAAAAATATATTTTTAAAAATTAAACAAATTCACATCAGTTCCCCCTCTGCGAGGAATAAAAAACAAAGCATTTTTATCTAAAAAATAATAGTTTTATCATTGTTTCTAATGGTTTAAAAATCGCTCCACATAACGCAAAATTCAGGACTGCACATTTTTAAAACACGATAGTCATTTCGTAACCAAAATTTGACCAAGAAACGCAGAAAAAAAAAAAACAATGAAACAATCTGGAGAATTTCTCTAATCGATACTGAGAACAAATCGAACTAGTGAAAATGATTTATTTAACCGTATTTCGTACATACACAATACAACAAAGATATAACAAAAGCGTCGTTTATTTGACGAACAAACATCACCACCGTCCGGCCGCGGATTTAAGTGAGGTTATGTCGGACCGATTCAGCGCGCGAGAGCGAGAGAATGAGACAGAGAGCGACGGAGAAAAGCAACAGGTTGCGGCATCGAATTTCCCACGTACCTTCGACACAGAAACCCTATCCATTCTCGTACTTTGTTCACTGAGTGCTGGCGAGACTAAAAAAACGAAAAACAATGTCAATCCAACGAGTATCCGTTTAAGAACGAAGCATTCTAGAATTGAACTATTCGAGCGACGAAATAATACGCTTGGCAAAACGCGCACGAACGCGGAGTGGTGTGTTTGCCAGTTCGTCCGCGCGGTGGGAATTCGCGTGCGCCCAACCGGCGTCCGAGAGGCTCGTTCCTGTACATATATATATTTCTTTGTGTGTGTACGAGACTATTGGAGGCTGGTAAGTAACGGAACGCCGACAACAGCTGCTGCAGCCGGCCGGAGAGTCGTCTACGCTACGGCCGGGTTTCCCCCACTCCTCCCCCCTCGTACGACACTGGCGGGGAGGCAACCAGCCATTCCACTCGTGTCTCTCGAGTCCCCGGTGCACGCGTACCGGCAACATGAAAATAAATTGAAAGCGTCGTCACCAACGCGACCGATGGTATTGCAGTTTCTACATATAAATTGAAGCTGCAATAAACAGAGAAATAAAAAAAAAGTATTCCCGTTATACATGTACACACTCATTTTTCGTACAGGTTTCGCGATTGCAATTTTTTGGGAATATCGATTTTATACTGCGACAAAATTCACCCGAGCCACGAAACAGGGCTTCGGAGAGTGTGGAAATATTTTCACGAAGCTTTCAGCGTCGAGCGACGAATTGTCACTATTTTTTTAATTTACGTATACCGGTATCGGATGAAAGCGTATGCGATAATATATTAAAAGTATTACATTTTTATTTGCTCCGATATATCCGTCAAATATACTTCATAATACATTAACTAATAATACATGCAATTTTTTGTGAGATGGACATTTAAAACATGAAAAATACAATTCATTTTCTGGTCGATTTTGAAACGCATGAAAAATGTGTTGAGTCTTGTCCGTCCCTCTTTTCGTTAAAGAGTCACCGAATTTACTATACGACGTGAGGAAAATGTTTATAAAAAAGTTGCAGTCTCCAATGACTATCGAAATAAAATATGTTTATTCGAAAAAAAAATGGTAGTTTTTGCTCATAATGGATTAAGGTAAAGGTACCAATGATCGGACGGTTAAGATCAGCCCAAGATTCCAGCAGTTATTAATTTATCAAGAACATTTTTTTTTTTAAATAACCGAAACCAATATCAAGCTGATAGTTTCTAGTTTCCAAAAGACACCGGTTAATTATAAAAGGATAAATATTTTTTTAATTACGGAAGAAAGTATCAAGAGAGCCCAAATGTACCGATCTTCGGACGCGGTTTTTCGGCACG
>JAPYZC010008867.1:0-12207 GCA_030522665.1 Ichneumoninae sp. A BG-2022a
ATAAAGGAAACGAATAACATTTTGGGATCATTATTATGGACGAACAATCTTATCAGCATCTTTCATATGCTTGATTTTTTTCAGATTTTTATCCGATCGCGAAGTGTTTGTAATTCTCTTTTATTCCTCTCAAACTTAGGCGGCGTCGGTCATTGCGCTAGTACCACCTTAAACGAATATCACAGTGACGTCCATGCTACATCGTTGATTTTATATCGAACCTAAAAATGACGTAACGGTTTCGATCTGCGCTTGATGGGATCACGTAACCAGCGAGCGCAGGCGCAATGAGCAAAATAAGAGGGCAATTCAAAATTATATATCGATATTGTTGTTAGGCCTGCCTTTCCTTAAGGGGAGTCTAAACTCCTCTCTCTCGCTCTCACAGAGTCTCCAAGGCGCTGTCTCTCTCGCACGCAAGCAACCACCGGCTGGATTTAGACTCCCTTTAAGCTAAAGATCAATAGAACCTCAAAATATTTTGAATTCATTTTTCCCCGAAATGATTTTATAGAATATTGAAAAATTGCAGGGTGCATTGCGTATTTGATTAATGCAGTACTCCTCGTAATTAGCGTTTTCCGAATTTAAAGATCAATATAACCTCAAAATATTTTGAATTCATTTTTCCCCGAAATGATTTTATAGAATATTTAAAAAATTGCAGGGTGCATTGCGTATTTGATTAATGCAGTACTCCTCGTAATTAGTTTTCCATTTTATAGAATCGTTTCGGAGAAAAATGGGTTCAACATTTTTACCTTGTCTCTCTCGCACTCATACACGTTTAGCCTTAAGAGCATATGAAACACCGGGTCCATTCTGAGCTCAGTCGGCATAAAAATCTGTAATCAACTTTTCTCTCGGATTCTCGCATGTAAGGTCAAAAGAGAAATCTCATCGAAAGCAGATATCATCTCGGCTTTCGTTTATACTCATCTTTCGACCGTTCATGCCAAAATCCTATAGAAAAGTTGATCACAGTTTTTATTACCGATCCCGGTATTCCAAATGCTTTTAAGCATTATTTGTTTACCACCAATAAACTTGGATCCTTTTTTTATTTACGGCCTTCTTCTTATTTAAAAAAATCTACATTGACTTGCCTTATCGCGTTGTCCGTTTTAAAGCTGACCATTGCGATCATGCCATTCGAGGAACAACGACGATAATCCAATAGCGTTTATAATCCAAAGGGCACTGGTTTATAATTAAAACACTGAAAGGCACTGCGACATTTTACCGCGTTCAACGCACACGTACGAGGCGCAGACGCTATTTCTTATTCGTCGCAGTTTCCACTCGTGCCAATTGCAAATTTTTTAAAAGCGAACGCCGCTTCTCGCTCTGACCGTTCGGATGCGCGTTTCCGGGCCGACTGCCGACAAGCACGCTCTACGTGTTCACGGCACTCCCCACTCCAGTCACCGCCGTCTCAACCACAACCGGCACTATCAGAGAGAACTACGCTACGAGCAAGGGGAATCACCTTAACCCCTCTCCTCTAACGCTGTAGCACAGGGCCGCGCTGCACCTGAAACTCCTTCGATGTTGTCCTAGCCGTCTCCAACAACGACGAGTACTTCAGACGCCATCATGCGCCCGGGCCGCATCGACTGAGACGGATAACTATAATGTTGCGTACCCCAATTTACATTTTTTTTAATCTCTTCATTGAAAAAATTGAGTTATCATTGTCCAGATATCTATGGAATGAGAAGCATTGAAAAGTAACTATTTGAATTTATTTTGATCACAAATATTTTTTCACGTAGCCACCAGTATTTGTGTCATGTTCTGGGTAAATTAGATGGACGTGTTTATTGAGTAGATTTCTAGTTTCCAAATGATTTTTCAAGGATATACTTTATATTTTTGGAAGGACTTTTGCATTTTATGGGGGCCAAATTTCCGGGGACAATTTTCCAGGGGCAAATTTTCCGGGGGCTAATTTTTCTAGACTCATTAATAGTTGGGGTGAAGAAATTATTAATCGGTATAGCCAGGGAATTAATTGGTTGGAGCAACAGTGGTCAGTTAGGCCAGCAACTCGGGTGACTGGGTCACCAGATTAGTTTATCGGGCAAACAAACAACCGGTCTTTCTTCTTCTCAGGCAAATCGTTGCCAAACAATTGATTTGATGGCCCAACAAATTGGGTAGATGCCAGACAATTTATTTGTTGGCCTAACTAATTAGTTGGTCGCCAAACAATTGAGTTATTGGGCCATCCAGAAAAATGGTTGGTTACCAAAGAATTAAATTGTCGAGCCAACAAATTAGTAAGTTTCAAACCAATTGATTCGTTAGCCCAACAAATTGATCGGTTGCTAAGCAATTGACATTCGCGGACGATTTGTAAACGAAAGTAAATTGTACGAAGAGCCAATGTGAAAATCTAAAATCTGAACAATTTCCTTTTTTTTTTGGTTTTCAACTACCGGTTACCATGCCAGAGGTGCTTTCGATATGGGGTTTTTCGTTACTGTAGCGTGAGTGCGCGTGCGTACGCTCGGCACAATTTCACGGTCGAACATACACAGTAAAAAATAATTTCGTAAAATCGGAATACGAAGATTCGTAAAAATAGTGTTGAATAAGTGACAAACTCGTTTGTTCATGTTTTAATGTTACAAACCTGCCCTTTTATTTCTCGTGCAATTAAAAATTTTAGTTTGTATTTTTCTGTGTAAAACTGGAAATTAAAAAATAAAAAATTGTGGACGTGTTGTTGGACAATAAGTTGTTGTAAAAAGTCCAACCTTTTTTACTGTGTACGTTTCTGGTATAAAGTCTTTAAAAAAAAAAAAAAAAAAAAAAAAAAAAAAAAAAAAAAAAAAAAAAAAAAAAAGATTTAATCTTTCAGTAATCAGCTGTTAAAAATTCTTCAAAATTCTCGTCGTCTCTATTTCCACGAAACTGGTATACTCGTCTTTCTTCGTAGAAGAAGACAAGTCCGCGTTCCACTAGCTCTACACGAGCGGTTCCTTTCATTCCGGCTCAGCGGCTAACGTCTATTCACGGTTTCGTGGGCCCCGGTATTTAAGTACCTGTGTGCGTCCGCCGCACGCCTGCCCTACCCTGATTGTTGCGTGCCTGCTAGACGCCGGCAAAGGGATGCAGTCCCTTTGACCCTGCCTTCCAAAATACAATGGGCCATGGAAGAAAAAAAAAAAGAACTTCGGGCTACGTGCCTTCGGCATCCCTGCCGTCCTGCAGTCCCAACGACGTGCCTACAATGCACGCTACACACTGTGTCGTCAGGTGCTACACACATTTCTTCGAGTCCTTTCGTTTCTGTTCGATGAATGTTGCGCATGACATGAACACATGGACAGGAAGGACTTAAATTATTTCCGTCACTGTACGGTTGGGCAATGTTTCACGTGTCCAAAGGATTTTTTGTTTCTCGATTCAACTCCGCCCAAAATCTTGACGACTGAAGGTACTTGACCAAGAATGCAAGCAAGTTTGTAGAACGGAGATTAATCCTTCGACTGCGGGACAAATTTTTCCTCGATGAATCAAACTGTTCTCAGCTTATATGGGGTTTCCATTTTTTATTTGTCCAAATCTTATTCTTCGACATTTCGGAACATACTGAACACGTTTGTATGAAAATATCGAGGAGAAAATAAAAATGTCATGAAAACAAAGCCATCGCTACGAGAAAGAGAATTACGGTAGGAAATGGATTGAATTCAAATACGCCCGTTAGGCAGAAATCTATCGGTCGCCACTTAAAAATTCAAGCACAGTCGAACGCGTTTCCCTCCTATGATCTGCGGTTCGACGTAGCCCTAGACCGTGAACGATTGAACGGAGATAATGGAAGCACTGGTAATTGGTGCTTCAATCAATGTGAAAACAAAAGCTTATCCCTCCGTAATACACGACGCCTCATGATCGTTTCGTTCCCGACCGGGGTACGCGGACATTTTTCATGTCCGAAGGCAATCCGGATTCCCTGATATCGACAAAATGAATAATTAATCGTACGCTATTATCCACGGACGATATCGAAGAAAAAAAATCCATGCACGATGAATCACCACGAAAGGGCTGTAATTGAAAACTATAAAGATTTTATTACTTTCACTAATTGCCGAGCTTCTTCGTATATCAATGGCTGCAAAGGGAAAGGGCGTATCCGACATCGATTTAAATGCTAAACGGTGCGAGACACGAACTTTTGTCTCTTAGCGATCGATATGTGACTCTTATCGACGGAAATAAATTATCGGCGAGGTCTCTCCTTAAGCCCTCGTTATAATTCTCAGAGTTAAGTATTAAAGTGGTCTCAGATAGCTTTCTCGGTGGACTACCAAAAAAAAACCAAAAAACCTCGGGCTCGTTACGAGCAACTTATATATAATCCAATCCGTGGATTGGAACTCTACATCCAATCCACGGCCAATGACTGGGCATACTTCGGAGAAAAGTTTTTAAAGTAGTCACTTATCGACTAATAAAGATGCATTAAAGTTCCCCTGCGACAAAAAAAAAGACAAAAATGCATAGAACATAAATTTACGTATTGTAATTTTTTGTAATTTTTTCTTATCGTCGTTCGAAGCAATGGTCGAAGCGCAAATAGATAGCTTTTTTCTACATCTTCCGGGTTCTTCGTCGAAGTGGAATCCCCCTTAAATAAAACAGTATATATACCTTTCCTCGACAAAGTTAAATTTGTGAATTCAACATATCTGTAAATATGTATAACTTGAAGGGAAAAAACCTTATTCAGACAAGCTCCTGAGTGGTGACGGAGTTTGTGGCGCCCTGGCCAATCCTCCCTCCTCCTCCTCCTCCCTCCTCTTCCTCCTCTATTTCCATCCATTTCACCCTCTTGCGCATTTCCTCCCTCTTAGCCTCTCCTCACTGACTGTAGCTATGCGCTCGCTGAGGGTGCGAAGACCTCGCCTAGCCGCCGAGCCAGAGAAATGGATGCACGAGGGGGCACGCAGGGGGTTTCGAGAATACGCGAGCGTTCAATGGCGAAAGTTTATGTCGCCGATAAATCCTCGGTAGGAGTTAAAGCCGCTTGGGCTCCGGAGATGCCAGTCGCACCACTCCGAGGTGTAGCAGCCGTAGTGGTAGTGGCCTCTGTAACCGAGAAGTGTATCTCCGGTTCCTATCTGCGTTGCTACACGTACCCTTCGTACCTGCTACTTACGCCCCCGCATACCTGACTGTGCATGGGTCAGTCGCTCTTACCCACTTTTCGCTTCCTCTTCTACAAAATTTAAATGAAAGAAAAAAACAGTCTGTGCTACTAGGTGACTCAATTAGCGGCTTACATAACTGCTGGGAACTGTATTACATATCGAAGAGCGAGGAAGAAACCATCCCCCAGTTGGGTTTTTATTCGGGCGATCTTTGCAGCCACTCTTGTGCACTCTGATATATTAATAATATTTTTTAAATAAAGGAAATTTTTACGAAAATTATTTTTAGTTAAGTTTAGTTTATTAAAATAACAAAAGTTTACTAAAATGTATAATAAAAAAAACTTATTATAAATGTTAACAAGACTAATTTGTTTGTTTAAAGAAGAAAGCAATTTTTTGGAGACGATTAAAAAATGAAATTTGTCTTACTTCAAGTAGATTTTGTGCGAGTTGTAAAATTGTTATGATTTAACCAACCGAATGTGTATCGAACGCTGAAAGAAAGATATGGCACTGAATATCTTAAAAATACTCCTACATTTTGTATTTCGTATAGGGATAGGACTGATTATTGTAAAAGTAGGTATCTGTTTATAATATTGATAATATATTGTCCAATACTATCAACAGATAGTAATAATCCCAATAAGCTCGCATTGGTCACTTCACTATATCCGCATGGTACTGAAAGTTGTTGTTGTTTTTTTTTAACATCAAAGAAACTAACAAACTTTCCAATCTCGTATAGTACTGTTGAATCTTGTAGTATCTTCGTATACTATCGACTATAAATGTTTTTTTTTAATATCAAGGACACTAAGCCTCTGTGCAATTTTGAATTATAATATTAAATATCTTTATATGCTATCGGCTGTATGTGATGTTCTAATTCAGAGATACTAAGAAAGCTTGCAATATGTTATTGTACTATCGAATATATTCGTTTTGTTCGCAATGCAATGATTATTATGTTTTCGGTACACTTTGTTATTTCAATCAGAGTGTTTCAATCAGAATGTTTATTTTGAAACAGTCATGTATAGCTTATACATCTATACAGTTGAGCAACTTTCTTATACATTATGAACGGATATAAAAATACAATGACTGTCACTTAAAAACGACCCTGCACTGTCAAACCGATATGGTTTGATTAACCAGGGCGCCGTGACATACGTTGAAAGGTGTTATTATTTGGTTGGTACAACAAAAATGTTTGTTTGAACATTTCCGATTGAAAAATTCCGAATCGATTGAAGCAAATAATTGCTTACCAAAACAATGCTTTATTTGTACCAAACAAACTCTACCTTTGAACGTATGTCAACATTGAACAAACTCAACCTTGCCAAATGTAGGAACTTCCTCTTGCACACCGATAAAAAGTGCAAAGTGAGTGTTAACTACAATCACTAAACAGTAGAATTATGTTTTTTGTAGTCACCTATGCGGCTTCTTAATTCTACGCTTTCACGGCCTTCGCGTGGTACACAGAAACAACAAGCACACTTTGTGCGCCACGCGACACACAGCACCGACAGACAAACACTGGACGAACTCTAAAAGTACTTAAAATATAGGAAAAGTATTTGAATACTTAAAATGTGTATTTAAAATACCGCCCAGTTCTGCTCTCGAATTAACATTTCTAATTATTGGAATATTTAAACTATTAAAATCATTCGAATATTCTTAATTATTCGAATATATTGAAGTATTCAAATTATTCGAATATTTTGAATAATCACATACGAATTATTCATATTCAATTCATGATGAATTATTCAAATTTTCGAATATTCGCACGTCCCTAGTAAAATTAATATCCATAACACTTTGGAGCACTGCCATTGCCACCTACAGGTTCTACGTAATGTCTATTTAGTCACCACGTGGATTGTTTCAGCTAATATCTGTGCATATAATCATAAGTATTCAGTTAGTAATAATGCCTGAAAATAGTTTATTATGTGATGTTTGTATCGAAGAATATCTGCTATTGCAGTGAATATTCTCTCTACAGTAAGCATTAGTAATTCATCTCCACAATAACCGAACAGTGGCGGAAACAATATCATCGTGCAAATATACAATTGCTCGTTGAATACATTAATATCCTTACAGTAATGATTGTAATTAATATTTTCACTGTCTTAGATATTACGAATCTTTTTATTTCAGTATACCAAATAAAGTGGATGCTTTGAAGAAGATCCTCTGTGCTAATTAAATTCTATGGAGTTCGCTGACTGTCTTGTGCAAATTAATACCGCGGTAGTGAAATGAGACACAGGAGCGGTGTTGGCTGGCGCTGGGCGAACACTGGCCGGACGCCGTGCCAACACTGTGTCCCACTAGGATGGACATCGAGGAAATTGTCAATTTTCGGAAATGCCAATTTGCCATGATAGCTCTAAACGATTGAGGGAGAAACTTTTATCTCCTCCGCTTCGCGAATCGTACACACCGGAGGCACCGCGTACAATTTGCGCCGAGTAGGGGAGGGTGGTTATTAGTCAATTGTCGGGGTAGAACAGTGGAATATCTCGTCCCGTAGTCTCTCCGGAACAGTACCCTTTGTGCGCTTGTTTCCTACTCCCGGTTTCCCTCTGTCCTCCATTTCCATGTAAATCCCCTTTCCCGTTCCCGCCACGGCCCTACCGATCCCTCGGAAAATAGAAGTTGACCAAAGTTCTCAAGCGCTTCGGTACGGGCTATCATATTATCATCCAGCATCCGCCTCCGCCGTTCTCGATTCTCCGTTCTCATTCTCGCATAGTTTTCGTTCACCAGGGCTTCGTTGCGCTTTGCCGCAGGAACAATGAATTTCTTGCTCGCACAGGCATCCATCGAAATCATGCACCCATAAATCTCTTTCGTCGCACCGATTTAACTTTTATTCTTAAATTTTTTTCAAAAATTTAAAATCATGAATGTTCGTGACAATTGTACTGAACGAAGTAAAGTGCTCACTTTACTTGCGTGCCAAATTGTAACTCGCCAACTAAAACCATTCGTGAATTACGGCGATTTTAAAGAACCCAAATCAATCACACATGCACACACTCGGGCACAAGCTAAAAATTGCATCTATTTCACTCGGTGGGAAAATGGCCGTTTTTGCGCACACTTCTTGTGAAAACCAATTTTCACACCTCGTGACATGAAATTGCAACAGTCGCATTCGGTTCGTGCTGCGAACTCACACTCGTCAGAAATAGTTTTTTCGCACTCGTATCGAAATGCACTTAACGTTTTACACTATTTTAAGTACTATGACACAAAAATCTCTAACTTGTTTTATTTTACGGAAATATGGCCTCATCTATGAGGACGAAAAATGGCAGAACTTTGGTACACTGAAAAAAAACTTTGCTTGCGGGCTGCCGAACAAAAAAAATGTTTGTTTGAATTCTACTTTAAATTCTTACAATTCCATGTGATATCGAAACAACAATAGCAAGACTGTCAAGGTGACATGTTATCGTTTCAATCCGGTATGAAATTTTATGAATTCAGAGTATAATTGAAACAACGTTTTTACTTCATTAGCAGCACGCAAGCAAATTTTACTTGATTCAATGATATTTTTTTCTGCGTAGCTGCTGTTTTGAGTTGTGGACCTTCCCTGGTGGGAATGACCACACAGGAACAGCGCTGGCCGACGTTGGGCCGAACACCGGCCGACACTGTGCCAGTACTAACCCTGTGTGCCGCTCCCACTAGGGTTAGTTTAAGGCCATGTGAAAGATGTACCACGTGACATATGAGTGCAAGAGAGATAGATGCATTTTTCGAATCAATGCCATTTAAATCCGGTTGACTTTTCGTGCTTTCCTTTTTCCCGAAAAGTCTACGGTCTCTGAATCGCATTCATTACAGATTTTGGTTACCGACTGAATCGTTTCACATGTCCTTAACAGCTACAACAAATATATGAAAACCATATAACTGGCCCGAAATTCGAGCCAGATAAGCACACATGCAGATATGTCTAACAATCTGTCGGAATCGCTTTCCAATCGTTCAAAATACAAAGCTATACTTGTAATAATTTATTTTGTAACCCTAATGGATCTTACCATGACGACTATAATGCACTTTTCGCAACTATATTCGATTATAATAAAATGAGGAAGCGATGTGCAAAATAAAATTGCACTTCTGTGTGCTTTTTTTAGATTTTAACAATAACATATTTAACGATTGCTTCGAACGGCTCGATATCGCGGTTTGACCTCGAAAGCTGGTAGTTTGCGATTTGCGGTATCGGTAAATCGTGCCGCATGACCGGAAGAGAAGCGGAACGTCGCGGTAGAAGCGAACAATTGTACCGACTGCTGAGAAACAGAAGGGCGTATCCCCATAGCATTTAGCATGTGAAACTATGCCGTGGACGCCCTTTTGCTTCCCAGTCGTCGATACTGCGGCCGATATCTTCCTTCCTTATGGCACAGTATAAACCAGATAGCAAGCATTTCCGGCAAAAGCATACCTCGAGCGTGTCCCGTTCGGTTCAGTTTGACCACAGAGAATTCGCCGAGCGTGTCGGAAATCCTTAATTGCGAGAATTCTTCACTAAAGTTATTTCAACAAATTCTGTATCGACGCGTTTAACCGTTGAAGAAAAAGAAAAAAATGCGCATTACGGCATTCATTTTTTTACTCGTCATTTGTGGGATCATTCCGAGGAATTGTCTCGGGCTAAATTCCGCAGAGAGTAACGAACGGGCGCATCAAATGGAGAAGCGAAGTCCCCTGGATATCATAATCGTGAGGGATCGACCAAAGCCGACCAAAAAAACAACAAAGCAACCGAACGTTTTTCATCATTGGATCGTGTCGAATCAACGAGATTAATATTGTCATTGCAATTTATCAGGATTGTGCTAAGTGCTTTTTGCATTCACGTGTTTATATTGTTATTTGATATGATATTGCAATAAAACTACATCTTGGATAATGAATATCTACTATCTTATTTTCCATATTCGCTGTATCGTAGATATAGCTGCACGTCGAATGTTGAGAGTGAAGATATATTCGTTAATTTCTCTCCACGTACTAAAAATCAACAGAAAACGACCATACGTGTTTATATTGTTGTTTGATATAATGTTGCAATAAAACTACATCTTGGATAATGAATATCTACTATCTTATTTTCCATATTCGCTGTATCGTAGATATAGCTGCACGTCGAATGTTGAGAGTGAAACCACTAGAAGTCTACAGAGAATTGTGCTTTTTGCATTCAACGATATATTCGTTAATTTCTCTCCACGCACTAAAAATCGATGGAAAACAATCATATGTATTTATATTATTGTTCGATATGATATTGCAATAAAACTACATCTTGGATAATGAATATCTACTATCTTATTGTCCATATTCGCTGTATCGTAGATATAGCCGACCGTCAAACGTTGAGAGTGAAATGTTGATTTGGAATGTGAGATGTTGCGGTCGGTAATAAAAACGGAAACATTTTTTGTTTAACGATGCGGTCCATTGGAGGTCTACAGAGAATTTTTACCTGGTGCTGAATCGACATCGGCTTCGTGCAAGAATTTGCTTGTGACGAAGAACGATTAGCACCCGTTAGAAAAATGAATTACAGTTTTTGTTACCGGCCGAGTTCGGGTGGGGCGGAAGGCAGGGCGGGTCGCGTCGCCTTGACCCGAGAAACAGATAAATTCGGGAAGAGTCGTAAGTTTCATTGGCCTCATCCGAGGAAACGGGCGGCCATTCATCTCAACTTTAAGCTCGTCTCAAACTCATTAAATGTTCGTAGCAACGAGCGCCTCGAGACTCGCAAATTTTCTCTCAAGTACCAGTCATATTCGGAATTAACATACAATCAAGAGGGGATGCGATTAATCGAAGACCGGATAGTCCGACTATCGCGAAGCACCTGCGTATACCTCGGCCTTGGGGAGAGTGACGCGAGCAGTATTAGTTCGTAGATAGGAGCGGGGCAAAACGGACTATTTTTAACACCTGATCACCCTATGAAGAGAATGCTTGAAGCGAGCGTAATATTCTCGGGAAAGGTATATATGTATTCTTGGTGCAAGAATGAAATGATTCAACTAGGAACAAATATACCTCTCCCTGAATATTATACTCGTTTCAAGTATTTACTTCTTTGAATGAAGCGAAGAAGAGGAGGCTGCAGCAAAAAAATAAAGTAAACTGCATGGGAGATTTGGCTCTCAGTGTATTATCATTATTATTATTATTAATCGCTTTTTGCAGATTGATAACGTTTCAGTAGAAAAGTATTTTTCATCACTCGGTGCGGAAATGGCCAATTTCCGCCCGCTTCGCATGCGTAAAACCGCCATTTTCGCACCTTGTAATGAAAAATTTCGTACATCCCTCGTGCGAAACACTTTTTCTAACTCGTGTGATTACAGCACCTCGCCTTTGGCTCGTGCTGCAAACTCGCACTCGTTGGAAAAACGTTTTTCGCCCTGGTGGAGTAATGTACTATTTTGCAAGTTTTCATGTCCATTTTTTTGCGGAACATAGCACAAAAAGTCTCCCCTCGAGTGGAGGAGACGAGGCCATTTTGCCCCGCCTTCATTGCACAAAAAGCGTATATGGATTTCCACAGGAAGGTCCCAAGGTAATGCGCATAAAGCCGCAAGAAATAATCCAGGATAAAAAAGTTTACGACCGATGATGCATAGAGAAGAGCCAGGGCGCAAGAAGAAGAGATGGGATGAGAAGAAAAAAACGGACCGAGCAGAGTGTGCAGTAGAATGATAGAGGACAAGGGTTTCCAATGAATTTCCGGGAAGCCAGACGGAAGTGAGTCTGCACGAAAGCGGTTAAGAGCCCCCAGCGGCTCGAAACTACCGAGAGGCGAAAATCCAAACGCCGCACCTCGCAGAGAGCAGATCTCGAGGGTCTAACGGACATTAATTGCGCAACTAGACGCAGTGGCATTGCTCCAGAACGATCCAATATCGCAGTCGTCGTCGTTTTCGTATACTTTTTTTCAACGCCATTCTTCGTTTTTTTTTTT
>JAPYZC010008871.1:0-10873 GCA_030522665.1 Ichneumoninae sp. A BG-2022a
TGACTTCGCATAAGTTCGACAACAATAAGAAAAAATTGCAAGTACTTCTTGATGGTGTAAAAATCTGAAGAAAATCATGTATACTAAAGGTACTGAGAAGATTAATTTTGCATAATAATAATTGAAAAATGTTATTAACAAATTCATCAAAGAATTAATTGGTTAACAAATTACCCGGCAACAAAACTTTTTTTTTAATGAAAATGATTAGTTTATTTTTCTGAATACGTATACATTTTTTTAGATTTTTAAGTAATCGTTGATTTTGCTTCCTCATAGAGGAAGCTTTATTTTGCTGAAAAAAAAATTTCGAGATTTTAATGAAAACGTGTTCAGAATGTTCGAAAACATCGAAAAAGCGCATTTAGAAAAAATGTCTGGATGGATGTGTGTGTGTGTGTGTGTGTGCCAGGCCTCCAAAATTCAATCGTCTATAACTCAAGAACGGAAAGAAATTTTATCGATCGGGTTGAAATTTGGCTCACACGTAGAGCAGTTGACTGCCTCTGTTTGTTACAACATATGCACTAATTGAATCATTCGTTCAGATTTTATGAGATTTTGACATTTTTGAAAAAAGTGTGTTCGCGCTCTAGCTTTAGCAAATTTTGAGATTCTGGGCTGAAACTTTCTACAGAAGTAGACCAACATCAAACAATTTTCGCTATTGAATTTGGTACGAATTGGTCGAAGGGTTTCGGTTTTGTGAAATTTTCGATTTTTCAATAAATATCTATTTCACTCTAGCTTTTACAATTAAAAAAAAATGTTATAGAACAAAGAGACTCCCTCCTTAAATTTACAATTTATTTTTACAGTGTACATACAAGTGGGGTGTGTGTTTCCCCCACTCCGCGGAGTGTTCGGCCTACGGTGGATGGTCCAAGCGATATACACGGAAAGAGATGGTAGTTCGACCTTTGGTTATCGATATTTCACCGGAATATTACATCGTAGGAGGAAGATGCGCCGGAGCTCGGACGATGTAACGTTCCTCGTTCCGCAACGGTCCGCAGAAATAAATTGATACACACGTAACCGGCGTCGGAAAGCCTTGATTGGACGGTTTCGCTTCCATGATTGGCGTACGAAAGGGATACAATCAATTCTACGAGAGCTCGCGATGAAGTTTCATCGGCGCTCGGCGATGAGCAAAAAATTCGGCACGAGAATTAATTCGCGCTGTGTAAGATTCTTATGGTGTATGCGGTTTCTCTTTCGTTGAGGAAAAAAAAATGTTCCCATTATTAGAATTTTTTGTTACGAGGAGAAAGGTCAACTCTGCAGTGCTGGCGTAACAGATTATGCGGAAGGGTGAAACTTTTCATTTAAACACGCGTAAACTTCGGTTAAACTTGGAACAGGTTTTTTCCCTCTAAACCACCTTTCCAGAGTTTGCGGAAGCGCCTCGACACGTCCCGGACGGGCAGTCGTCATGAAATTCCGCGGATACACCTGTGCAACTCTGGTACTCGACGACGTCTTCGGCAACAATAGAACGTAAAAAAAAGATTTTGTGGAAAATTCATTAACGGTATTGGAAACTTTTTAACATAAATTCATAATTTACATAAAACTAATTGCTGTTTGCAATTCCACGGGACACGGTAAAAATAATTTGTACATTTAACAAACTTTTTTATCCACGAACTTCTGCAATTATGTTCTTGTCAAGTTTACAAAAAAATATTTGTACGCAGTAAAAATAATTTGTACATTTACCAAACTTTTTTGTTCACAATTATTTTCTTGTTATTTTTTTTTGTAAAATGAACAGGAAAATAATTGTAGACGTTTGCGAACAAGAAACCTTGGCACCAATTTTCCTGTGTAACATTTTTTTTTATGAACACTTTTGCACATTTCAGCCCAAAGACTTGTAATTTGAATATCTGGTATTTATATTATAAAAAAAAACTCCATGTATTTTCTATTAATATGACCAACGTAAGCAAAATTTCAAGCTCCAATACATGAAATGTCCAATGTATCTTCACAGCCAAAATTTCGAATTTATTACCCCCGCCCTCCAGCGCTGCGAATAAAAGCGAATCTCGTAAATTCTTAGTCCCTTAATAATCCATCCGGAAACGACTTCGCGATTTAACGCCCAAAATCCGCATGCGATCCGCGGGTGCCGGAGAGGAAAGAGCCCGCGGCTTTCCGCGTCGTACAAAGAAGCTGCGCCGTAGGGCTCGTCGCCTCTCGAAACTCAGCCGTGCCCTCGCGATGTAGGGGAGACCGGGGCGAAATGGCACAGCGGGGCAAAACGGGACAGTGAGCGAAAAGCTCAATTGCCCAATAATTGTCGGTTGCCCCAGTTCGTCCCAACGATACATCCGGATTTTCCAACTCGTTTTGCCCCACATACCATCATCGCCACCATCCAAAAGTTATTATTGCAAATTCCCCGGTTGGATGCCCCATTCCGTCCCAACGATACATCCCGATTTTCCAACTCGTTTTGCCCCACGTACCATCATCGCCACCATCCAAAAGTTATTATTGGAAATTCCCCAGTTGGATGCCCCATTCCGTCCCAACGATACATCCGGATTTTCCAACTCGTTTTGCCCCACGTACCATCATCGCCACCATCCAAAAGTTATTATTGCAAATAAAGTTATTATTGCATTAAAAGTTATTATTGCATCGCCCATCCAAAAGCTATCGGCCAATTCCCTTTTGTGTCATTATCCCATTGTGCCCCGCTGTGCCATTTTGCCCCGCTCTCCCTTAATGGAATCGCCCGCACGTACGCGGAGCAAAACGGCATAGCGGGGCAAAACGGGACAGTGAGGGCAAAGCTCAATTGCCCAATAATTGTTGGATGCCCCATTTTATCCCAACGATACATCCGGATTTTCCAACTCGTTTTGCCCCACGTACCATCATCGCCACCATCCAAAAGTTACTATTGCAAATTCCCCAGTTCGATGCCCCATTTCGTCCCAACGATACATCAAAATTTTCCAACCCGTTTAGCCCCACGTACCATCATCGCCCCATCCAAAAGCTATCGGCAAATTCCCTTTTGTGTCATAATCCCCTTTTGCCCCGCAGTGCCATTTTGCCCCGCTCTCCCTAAACGCCCCGCGGACGGTCCGAAGCGATGGAATCGCCCTCCTGGACCCGGACAAATTCCATCGCAGGCTCCGGTCGACCGGCGAACAATTAAATCCGTCGAGGCTCCCGGTCAGAATTTCCTCAGAGCTCCCTGCACTCTCGCGCGCATCTTCGGAGCTCCGGACCTGAGGACACCTTTCTGAGGGCCAAGATCGCTCGCGCAAAGTGCGCAGCGTACGCGTCACCGCCGAGGACTCCGAGCCGGCGAGGGTCGGCGAGCCACGTGCGCTCGGTCGGAGTGACAAGTAACGAGTTACGAGGGTCAATAGAATAAGCGGCCGGCCGAGTCTCCGTTGGTTATCGTTGCCGCATGCACATAGAGCGTCGGCTAGTAGAGAAAGGCAGCAACCGGGCAGACGAGACCGGCCGGCTCGTACTCGTCGGTACTCCGGATTCCTGGCCGCTCTCTCTATCCGGGTGCCCTCCGCGTTGCAACGTTGTATCCGCCGCTACGTAACGTCCGCGGACCGCCGGATAGCGGGGTGAGTGCGGCCCGAGGAGAAGAAGGGGGAGGCTCGCCGCGTCCTCCGCCAATGGAGGCTCGGGTCGTGCGGACGGCGGAGGTGGGGTTCCCGGGTGCTCGGGGGTGGCGGCGCGCTACGCCGAGGAGCCGAACGCCACCGCGGAGGGCACACTCCGCACCCGTGGTGGGGATTCTTCCTCTGCGCGAAAGCGGCGCAACCGGAGCCTCCGCATAGCCTCAGCCGTCGAGCCTGTCAGAGAGCCGGCAGCCCGCAACGTGAGCTGCTGCCGACGCTTCTGCAGTTTCTAAAAAGCTGTGACGTTAAAAACTTATATTCGAAGATAGAGGAAATATTTATTTAAACGCAAAATACATCGCTGCGGATCGGTCCCTTACGCACCAGTCCGTTTGATAATTTGGTTTCTTTTTTTTTGGCCATTGAGGTTTCTTTTTTTTGACGGGATATTTGAGATATATATATATGTATATTGATTGAAAAGTAAAAGAGAAGATAACGAAGATCATCGAGTGGGACTCTAAGAGGCCGGTGAAAAATCGACGGCGGGCGGGCATTGCTGCCCCCTCACGTCCTCGTCGTCTTCTGTCGCAGAGCTTATAACGTATATAGAGTATATACATATATATACACACGCACGTCTTTGGGCCCCCGTTGTAACGCGGGGGGAGGTGAAACCTTCTGAAAAACTCGCGCTGGAATAAAGCAAGGAGATATTGGGTGAGTGTTTTGCCAATGGCGATGGAATTTTCGATCGGTAACTAGTATAGAAAAAAAAAAAAACCGATTCATCCTCGATTTTCTTAGTCGAGAGAAAGATGCAATTTTTCGTCCCCTTGAAGAAAATGAAAAGCTCAAATTTTTTGGTGGTAAAAAAAATCGAGGTTCCCATGAGCAAGTAAATTTCGACGGGCGACAGTTTTTTTTTCGGTCGTTCGAATCCAATTATTTCCACCCCCCCCCCCCCCCCCCCCCACGCCCCCCACCCTTCCTCTCTCTACAGGATGAAGGGCACAAACACCCTTGGAAATAATCCGGGATAGTTGCCGGGTTGCGTGTGAATTTTATTGGCCGTACGGGAGGTTAGGTTTGGGAGGGGTTGTTACTAGGGGGTGCTCTGCAGCAGTGACGGCGGCGAGTGGGGCGAGTCTGAAAGTTTTATTCGAATTTCCGTTGCCACCGGGCGAGACCGTGGGGTCTCCTTGGGGGCTCGAGCGCGGTTCCGTTTCTTTAATAATTACCGTTGTTCTCCGAGGGAGCTTTTCAATATTTCAACGATTTTTTTTTTGCCACCGTAAACTCTCGAAGGGGGGAGCGCCGGGCGCCCTTCGACACGACTTGACACACAAAAGGTGCGGAGGGTGAGTAAGGGTGGGTTTTGCGGACGTCGAGCTTCTTTCGTCGCGACCTGCGTGAGCCGGCTGGCGCGGCTCTCTATGCGCCATTCGGTCAGGTCATGCGGACAATTCTGCCGGTCGCCACACACGCGCCACCCTTGAGCAACCGTATTTTTCTTCTTTACACAAAAATCGATCGCTCATCCCCATAAAACGAGAACGAATCGTTCGCACGAGTCGTCCGTACTTGTGCAACGTGCGCGTACGCACCGTGCACGTAATTTTTGACATCGGGCTTCGGAAAAAGATGGATCAATGATCTATACTTACCTACTTGTGTACCTGCGCCGCTCCGCTTCTCGCTGGCCGAATCCTGCGCAATCGCCATTCGAATTCCCATAACTTCTGGCTCCTGCACGCGCAGCGGGACGGTTGCCCACAGAGATTCTGCGCATTGGCCCACCTCGCCGGGTCGTGCGGCACTCATTGACCGCAACCGAAACGAGCGAATTGTAATGCGGAATCTTTAGTTTCTCATGCGATCCTTCGCGGCAATGTGACTTGAGAATCGTTCGCTTGGACTCCGAAGACTCGGGTACATCGACACTTCGCGGACATCGCGCGCCGATCCGGTCGGCTCCCCGACAACCGGGGACTGCTATTGCGTCACCGAAACGCGATATCCCTTCGAGCCACCTCGCAGAAAGCCGGTCGTTCGAAAAGATCCCGAACGCGAACCAGTCCGCCTCGGTCGCTCGTACATCGCGCTTGCATTCGTTTGCGATCGTGTATTTGTCGCGAATAGTTCTGTCGAACGGTCTCTCGCAGCATTCGGAGAAGAGAAGAAAGCCTCGGATCGCTTTCGAAGAACATTTGGAATCGAGGTAGCCGGCTGGACTACGATTTTTTTTTTTTTTTACATTGCGGTTTTTTTTTTTTTTTTTTTTTTTTTTTGGTGGAGCTGATTTAGGGTGCGAGTAGTGAACGCGGACCTCCATTTTCGCATCGCTTTTCAATCTTCGATCGGACCGCCATATTCACCACTCTTACCCTATTAACCCATTGCGCAATTGTCCCTTGCATCGGTGAAAGCTCGCAAACGGTCGGATAATATGTTGTCTGATTTTTGTGACGGCTTCGGAGGTCGATACTGCAGCTTCAGATTTTTTATACAATTTTTTGAGAAATATTTACGTTACTTGAAATAATGTTCGGTGGTTTCGTTTTGCTGCGTTCTCCACTAGAGAGTCAGAGGGCAGCACAGCTAAATTTTGATCCCGAATAATCTTTTTATACCTTTTTGTACCTTTTTGTACCTTTTTGTACCTTTTTGTACCATTTTGTGAAAAATATTTATATAACTTCAAATAACATTTAGTGGTTTCGATTTGCTACATTCTCCCATAAAGACTCCGAGGGCATCACTATTAAATTTTGTTTCCAATATAATTTTTTTCAGTAATTAAAATCCAATAATTTTTTTTACACCTTTTTATACCGTTTTTTGGAAAAGTATTTATTTTACTTAAAAAAAAATGTTCGGTGGTTTCGTTTGGCTACGTTCTCCCCTCAAGACGCAGAGAGGGCACGACTATTAAATTTTCATTCCCAATAATTTTTTTTTATACATTTTTATCTCATTTTATCCCTTTTATACCTTCTTATACAATTATTTGAAAAATATTTATTTTATCTCAAAAAAAATCTTCAGTGGTTTCGTTTTGCTACGCTCCGCCCTAAAGACTCTGAGGGCGCCACTATTAAATTTTGATTGCGAATATTAAAAAAAAGAAGCTCTGGTCTCCCCTGAAAGAAATCGTTTGTGTGTAAATCGGGACGTCGTGTGCGGCTGCGTTGAATAAAATTACGATCGTCCGTCCGATCGTCGGTTTTTTAATTAAAAAGAGCGTTAGCTCACACGGGCGAATATAGGCGACGAGTGAAAACGGGACTTCGTCGTCAGACACCGCTAGCGGTTACCGTCCGGCTCGATGGACGGCGACCAGCGTGTGGTTAGCGGTCAGACTGCTAACTTGACAACGGCGCCCCTCGACCCTGCGCTTTGGGTTTCCACGAGAAAACTTTGAATACATTGTTCCGAACGCGGTACCATTGGGCTGTGACAATGTAAAATAACGAGCCCCTAGAACTTACCAAATTTAAATGGACTCCCCGTTTTAACTTGACACATCTGCACTGCTCAACATTTTATCAAATTGATGCACACAAATTTGGTAAAATGAATTTTACGGTATACCGGACATCTCGGAAAAGCTGCACTCAATATACCAGCATTCGTTACAGCTCATACTTGTACATTTAATTAAATTAATCACTCCGTACATATAAGGGTCCATATAACTCCATACAATGTACACATTTTTTTTTTCCGACATCGCGATTATTTGTTATTCATTATTGAATATCCCTAGCATTACTTGCAACTCGTACTTGTACATTTAATTTATTTAATCACTGTACGCATACAAACTCCATATATAATATTAAAAAATATATATATGAATTTTGACGCAAATATGTTTTTTTTTCTTCCAAAATCGCGATAATTTACTGTTGCATTATTTTTTGTTATTGATTATAGAATATACCAAGCATTACTTATATCTCGTACTTGTGTATTTAATTTAGTTAATCAATTTACCCACATGCACTTCTTATAGTCCGTACAAATTTTCAACCAAATCCTTTTTTTTCGAAATCGCGATTATTTATTGAAGTATGATTTATTATTGCTTAATTGAAGTAAAGATTTAACGGTGTTTCGGTAGGTATGAGTACCATGGATCCCACCGGAGATGGGGGAGGAGGAGGGACACCGACAACGTCCGTGACCCCGGTTACACCTTCGACCGGCATGACGATGCCACCAGGATCTCAACATCAGCAGCATCCACCACCTTCGCCCCTCAGTGGATGTTACCTTCTCGTCGTGCTTCCGGAACCTCATACCGCACAACATAGGGACCTCATCCTCAACCGACTCGCCAAAGGTACGTTCAAAATCAAATTATTCCCTGCATCGGACGCACGGTCGAATCTCCCACATGTTACATAACGTGGACGATAGGTGGGCTGTGCGAAGGGCCAATCACGTTCGTGAGGCCCTTCGCCCTTTCGCCAGATTCATAAAGGATTCTTTCCAACGTCGCAACCGACTGACAAAACATTTTCGGACAACAAAAGTTAAACGTTAAATATAAATATGCCAGTCAACTTCGCAACCAAATAGACACAGCACAAAACATATAGCGAACGAAATTGTAAACTAAATTTTTTTTTTAACCCGCATATATAAAAAATAAATAACTTTTTAAATCGAAAAATTGAATTCGCCCTAATTTGGAAACCCAGAGTGTTGGAAAAAGGAAAATGTGCGAGATTCTGCTGTGAATCACTGAAAGTCGCCTGTTTTTTGTGAACCTAAAAATAAACCATCAAAACGAAATCAACACGTGGCTTTGATGGGCTGTACGAAAAAACTCGCGACACCACGAAATTACGGGCATAAAAATATTTCTGCACCATGCACGGAGCATCGAAAATTTTAAGTCCACGCGAGCCACTCTGGCACACATATGAGCACTCGTGCAGCTTTTAGTAGTTTCAAACTCCAGCGGCGGTTGTGAAAGGAAAAAAAAGAAGGCAACGCTTGCGTACTCTCGCCGTACGGTTTGGAGCAGTTTTATAATTCACCGACAGCCTGCACCCCTCACAGGTCGGTCGGCTTACCCGCGTATTCACTTTTGGGTTCGTACGGTTTGCCGGCCAGGTGATTAATCACGTGTACATCAATCACGCCAAGCCGTCAAACGAAATTCAATCGAGAAGGAAGGAACTCGATATAACCGATTCATCAACCGAAGCCCGGGCAGACATTTAACCCCGGATCGCGAACTTTAGCAGCAGCCCGTTCTGGCGTGGATCACGTACTTTAAAAACTTTTTTGTTATTATGAGGACTTCATTTTTATTTATTTTTTTCCCAGACCGTATGCGAATACTTGGCGAAAGTACTTTAATCAATTTGCATTCACTTTTAAGGATCGCTTATATTAAGAGAGTGCACACTACGAAAAAGAATAGTAATTTCCATTATATCGAATAGTTCCCGGGGGGAACATCTGTAGGGTAAAAGCGGTGAATCTGGCCCACCTCGATTAACACGGAAATCAATGATAAATGGACCAGGCCATATTCCCCACTTTTACCCTATCGATAGTTTTTGATACTATATATTCCATTGGTACAATTGTGATTGTAACGATGTTTTTTTTGTTGTAGTCGGAATTATAGTAACAGTAAAAAGTCAATATTGTTGCTTTTACAATGTAATTTTTTCTCAGTGTGCTAAATGTGTATCTTGCAGATCCCTTTCGAAAATCAAAAGCTCTGTTTTGATGGTTCCGAAAAGACGATGCTCGGCAATGGTTGTCATAAACCCATAATTTACAATTGCATTGCAATTTGTGATAATTATTGTTATAACAGAATTCAAATTTCTGCGAGTCGGAACATAGTGTGCTTATTAAAAAACAGTGTTTTTATTTTATCTCAATATCATCTTCGACGAGGTTGCAACATAATTGCGTTCGAAAAGTAGGCATTTCCAGGCCGTCACGATTTCATTTCCCCAAGCTCTATTTTTTTATGGTTCCGAATATTGCAAATTCGAAAATCAAAAACTCTGTTTTGATGGTTCCGAAAAGACGATGCTCGGCAATGGTTGTCACAAACCCATAATTTACAATTGCATTGCAATTTGTGATAATTATTGTTATAACAGAATTCAAATTTCTGCGAGTCGGAACACAGTGTGCTCAACAATGTTTTTAATTAATCTCAATATCAGCTTCGACGAGGTTGCAACATAGTTGCGTACGAAACGTAGGCATTTCCAGGACGGCACGATTTCATTTCCCCAAGCTCTAATTTTTTGTGGTTCCGAATATTGCAAATTCGAAAATCAAAAGCTCTGTTTTGATGGTTCCGAAAAGACGATGCTCGGCAATGGTTGTCATCAACCAGAGCTGGGCAAAGTACTTAAAATACTTGGTATTTGAAGTGCCTAGCACTTTGAGTACCGGCAAAATATTCTTAAACATCATTCTAAAACAAAGTTGAGTACAGTACTCGAAGTAGTTAGTACTTATGGTACCGCGTACTTAAAGTATTGGATACGTACGATACTACGTATCAAGTACTGTAAGTACTTTTTGGCCAGCTCTGTCACAAACCCATAATTTACAATCGCATTGCAATTTATGATAATTATTGTTATAACAGAATTCAAATTTCTGCGAGTCGGAGCACAGTGTGCTCAACAATGTTTTTAATTTATCTCAATATCAGCTTCGACGAGGTTGCAACATAGTTGCGTACGAAACGTAGGCATTTCCAGGATGGCACGATTTTATTTCCCCAAGCGCTATTTTTTGATGGTTCCGAATATCGCAAGCTCAGAACCATCTTTACCGAAAGTCCGAAGGGCGTGTCTTTCCACGCTTGTGCGCAGCTTTGCTGTTGGCCTTCCCCGGGGAAGCGCGCCTCGCGGATTTTGTGGATACAGTCATAAGGACGATTCCAAGAAATTGCCTGGCAGGACTCGCGACCCGGTAAGCATTTTGATAAAGCTCAGTCGGCGTGGACAATACGCCGATTACCTCCTTAAGCCTGGACCGGTTCCACGTGACGTTCCCGTACTTATCCGGATATAACGGTCCCACGCTCGGCGCTATCCATGCCAGTCGTCACAGACATCCGATATAACTGCCCATTGTGTAGTCGATCCGCTGTTACCAGGCGGCAAAGTTCCCTACCGTTATGGCGGAGAATCAATGTTCATCCGACTCGGCGTGCTTTCCTATACACCGAGGAAAATAAAAACAAAGTTTGCTCGGACGCGCAACGTTGA
>JAPYZC010008872.1:0-11256 GCA_030522665.1 Ichneumoninae sp. A BG-2022a
AATACAGCAATTATTTCGTTCTATCAACCAAAAATTTGTTTCGCCACCCGTAAGCGCTCATTTTGTTGACTCAATCGATTTTTTTTCTCAGTGCAGTATGTATTATCCTTCAAAACATATTTTTAACATATTTCCAATATCGAGGTCAATGTATAATGTTTCGGGCTAACGTTCGGACAACCGAGCGTTCTGGTAAACAGAGTTGTGGTTCGGATAATTATCGTAGCGTTTCTTTGAAAAATCGTTTTTTTTTTTTCAAAGTACTTCGCGTCCCGACACTACCGTGTCTCTTGATATAGCCAGGAGGCACAATAATGCGGAATAAAATGTAAAAAATACTCAATTTCTACGTGATAACCGAAACCATGGGTTCATTTTCTATGAAACCGTACACGGTACAAAAAAAATGCCTTGAATATTTAACAAAAATGTCGTGTTCGCGAACGCTCGAAATTTTTATTTTCTCGTCAATTTTAGAATTTGGCATACTTAAAAGGGCAGTTCATCGATAGGGGAAAAAATCGTAGAAGGAACAAGAAATACAGTCGGTGGTCCGTTGTGGACAAAAATGTTAAATCTGTCAACCTTTAACAGCGCAATGGGTTTAAAGAGTGTTGACGCCCGTAGACGAACTGCAGAATCTTAAGAGAATTCTTTTCACAATTCCAGCAAAAAAAAAAAAAAAAAAAAAATAACCACAATAATTTTTGTCAAAACCCAAAAAAAAGTCCAAGACTATGACAACAGCAATGCGATACCCGAGCTAAGAAGCTGAATGGCTCCGCAGCGACAAAGAAACAAAACATAGGGCGCACCGAATTGTAGAAGCCAATTAAACAGCTGAGCTGCAGGCGAACCAGTCCCAAGAGTCTTTCAACCACGAGGTCGAGAAACTAAGAGTCCACGTGGCAAAGTGGCGGGGAAACAGCGCGTTGCGGTGGATTGCAACAGGAGGGTCGCCTCGCGGGAAGCACGCGGCGAGTGAGCGGTAAAGAGAAGGGGGGGGGGGACGAAAGACGTAGTCGAGAAGGCGGAGGACAAAGCGGCGGGGAAGAAACCGTTGCGCTAGTTTGGTTCGGTGTTTACATCGACGAGCCGGCCCGGTGGAATCAACAGAGGAGTTGTCAGACGTTGATTTATAGTTTGTGTGTGTGCGTGGGTGTGTGTGATATGTT
The DNA here is from genome assembly GCA_030522665.1 of Ichneumoninae sp. A BG-2022a. Taxonomy (NCBI): domain Eukaryota; kingdom Metazoa; phylum Arthropoda; class Insecta; order Hymenoptera; family Ichneumonidae; species Ichneumoninae sp. A BG-2022a. The sequence goes on from JAPYZC010008872.1 coordinate 1,176, forward strand.
GGGGCTTTGAGGCGACTGTTTGCTCGCTCCAAATACCGGAAGGGAATGAGAGGTTGGCTCTCATGGAAAATCGGCGTCGCACTGCCGACGAGTTAAGTGGCGAGGGCCTCCATGCGCGTCGATGCACGTGAACAAGTGAACGCGACTCGAGTGAAGAACGCATCCTGTGCGCGCATCGCAGATTGTACACATTTTCACTGGAATCCGGACAGGCTTACACTTACACACCCGGTGAGATAACCTCGGGCCGAGAACGCGTGAGAAACGAGCGCACGGACGAATAATCCACAAGAGTTTCCGCGAGGTGGTACGAGTGAAAGTACAAAACGCACAGGTGGCGCTGCGGTTGTTATGGGCAGGAGAAGATATTAGGAATTCGAAGCGGAGGGACGCGCGTCCACGGCGCAAGATGGGAGGCAAGGTTGGATTTATATGCGGTAGCTGTTGGTCCGGAAAATACAGTACGTACCATGACATACTTTGCGACAGTTATGTTTCTCTTCGCACAAATAATACCGCGGGATGGGACGACCTTCGGGGAGATAGTTTTCGACGTCGACGAAGCGCAGAAGTCGAATCACTTGCACGAGTCGTATTAAGGGGATGTGACGCACACGTAACAACGCTCCGATGGTAACAAATCGCTTTCCCTATTTTCTCCGTGATGGTTGCCCTAGTGGAACTGGTGCAACCACGGATTCGGGGTTGCATCGTAGTCGCAGTCGCACTAGGGCTAACTAGACATGCATCCACGAGTTGCAATGACTATGACGAGACTCCGGGTATACTGAAATGAGACTGATCGCTTCGTTCAAACTTTTAACCTTTACACTGAGAAAAAAAATTGGTTGGATTAACCAAAAGTTGCGGCGACATACGTTCAAAGCTGTTATTCGTTTAGTACAAATAAAGCATTGTTTTGTTAAACGACTATTTGCTTCAATTTATTCAAAATTTGTTGACTGAAACACACCTTCGAACGTATGTCACCGCGCATTTGCTTAATTCTACCAATTATTTTTCTCAGTGTAAGCAACTCTGTTTTGATGGACTCGAGTAATTTCCATGCAACTAAAAATCAAATAAGTAGACTATAAAACGATGGTTGCAAGGGTTACAGAAAAACGACGCCCAAATAAAGGTTTTCTACGGGTCTATAGCAAGTTACAATTTTGAACATTGTGCATTAGTCTATTGAAGTCTACCGATGGTCACCTCAGTTCCGTTAGGGTGATTCTTCGACCAAAATCAAATTAGGTTTTTGTAGGCAATATATATAAGTATGAAAACCTAGTTTGCTTTTGCTCGTCGGATCAATCGTTTTGGAGATTAAAAATAGGGAAGGCGATTTGTTACCGACTGAGTCTTTGCCACATGCCCTTAATGGCATTACGGAAATTGCGCAGTCTGCAGCGATTATGTTTGTTGTTAATTCCACTATTTTTTTTTTCAGTTAGAAAATCAATATTAATATTTCGTAAAAAAAAGGATATGATAAATAAAAACACATAGGGTGTGAAACAGTTTGGTTGACTCGGTGGGAAAAGCCTCGAGGATTCGACGGGCATGGGTCCAAGCGCGGATATTTCTCCGAGTACTCATGTACAATTTCATTAAGGGATTTTTTGTTGCGCAATGTTTATTTTCCATTTTATTTTTTTCCTCATTGTGTACCAGAACATTTTTCAAATTAACAACATAAAAATAACGCGTACCTCTGTGGCCGAGATATATTTGTAAAAATTTACAAACCGCTTTTACTGCGTAAAATTTCTCGAGAATCGTGGGCAGAATATCGTTTTCACAACGATGTGACGAACCTCTTTCTGACGAACACCGATCGAAAGCGTTGAAGGAATGTAATATCCGGAGCGTCGCATGTTGAAAAATATGATCCCATTCGTTTTTCATGTCGGAGGGTTGAGCACTGGGCCTCGTCTAACTCTTCGATAATTGGATTAACGCAGAGATGAGTTTGGAACTTCACCAATATTCCCACGGTGATATACTTTTTTTTATGTCCAATTAGCAAACGCTATCGCAAACGCATACCGCTTGCGGTTTCGCGTTTAGTGTGCCACAGCGTTATTTCAGACTATTGAAATGTAGGAATTTGAGAGTTGAAGAAGAAAATACAGAAAAATAATGCAACGGTTTCAACGTTGCATCTTCAGTCTGGGCTTGAGTTTCTGTACGAGTCCAACGACTAAGAATTGTCTGCCCAGTGTCGGCTGTGGGTTCAAATCAAACCGGATATTGCCGAAAAAAAGTTAAACATTTTTGAACGCAAATAATAATAATAATAATAATAATAATAATAATAATAATAATAATAATAATAATAATAATATTTTCAAATAGTCTTAGAGTACAGTAATTTGACCGTTTATTCACCAGCAGGTGCAAATGCAATTTGCACTGTTTTTTTTTGTTTTTATTTTTACAAAAGCGTATTTCGTATGCTTGCACCAGATGATACACCCTTCGGATTTCAGTCACGCGATATGGTATCGTCTGCGCATAGTGCACACTCTCGTACGTATCCGACGACTGAGGTCCGCGCGTACACACGTGTACGGAATACAGCCTCGGCTGTAGGTAAGCGTTGTACCATGCGTTCCGTTTCGTTCTACGAGTACCGTTACTTCGGCGCGAGTCTCGTTCACTCCCTCTTTCTCTCGCCGTACGACTCTTTTCACATAAAATATGTACCTCGATGAATCGACCGTACGCCGGTGTAGGTTACTGTGCGACGTAACACCACACCGTCAACCCTCCCGTTGAGCCAGTGAATCCACGGAAACCTCGAGCTCACTGCCGCAGGATACTTGTCGCCGCTATGCCCCAACGACCGAATTCCACGTTCGGTGCGGAGCCGCTGGTGCCGCTGCCGCGGAGGAATGTCCGGAAAATCGCAGTAACCCCATTACAGCACAGCCGTTTATTCCTTTACCGCTCCGGGTCATTCGGATAAAGTCTTCGATTTGAGGATTCTTCTCGACGGAATTCGAAAAGCTTCGTATCGCTGGGCGAAGAATGGCTACTTGTGTCGGATAAAAAAAATGTTTCGGTTAAGCGTCAACTTCTATACTGGTAAACGTCCCAATGGCTGGACACGTCGCGGGCTTCTCCAATGGAAAAGCGTACCCGAGAGGAAATTGAGATCAGGCTGCCCGATGCCTTATCAGGCCCCGTTAAGGTATAGTCAGGGCGTGCCTGATCAGGCGAGCCTGATGAGGGCCTGATAAGGTGCACGTCGTGAAGCATGACTAAATAATCATCAGTTCATATGAGGCGAGCCTGATGCCAGCCTGATCAGGGCCCGATAACCTGCAGGTAGGGCACCGGACTGAATATCCTTGACTTTTGACGAGGCTAGTCTGATAGTTCCCCCCTCAGGGCCTTAGCAGATGAATCAGGCAAGCCTTCTCCAAGCATACAATATGTATGCCTGGAGAACATTGATTTTGCATAATGAAAATTCCAAAAAATTATTCTAAGGTATTGGAGAAATAAATTTTTAGAAAAAAATTAGTGAACCTTTTCAAATAAATTCGTACATTTTTTACAGTTGATGCGGATTTTTTATAGAATTTTCTTACGTTGGAAATTTTTTTTACCGAATCTTGGACCGAATTTTGGATGTTTTAATAAGTTAATAAATTAATAAATATTTTAAATAACTCAAATGATTTAATAAAAAAGATTCCTTGATTATTTGCTGAACATTTATTTTTCATTTATTACAATTTTTTTACATTACTATTATACAAAATCAATGTTCCTAGCATTTTACATATGATTGATTTTTTCCGATTTTTATCTCATTAGAAAGTGGGCAATGCACGTGTGAGGTACTTTGTAAAAGTATACTTCTGCCGGAGCTTAAAAGCAAATTCGACATTACGTTTCTCAAGTTGAGGATAGCCGAGTTGGTTAAGGCGCTACCAACGCAGTCCCCATTGGCAAAGTCGCCGATTCGAGGCCAACCATGAGTGAAATAAAAAATTAATTTTTTCGTGATTTTCATTGTAGTAATTAGTTAATTTAACCAAAGAACAAATATAAAAGGTCCACAAGTCCGATTAAATAACGCTAATAAATGAAAAGTGTTCATTATATTTTTCTCAGGAGGCAATCAGGCACCTTCATTAGGCCGTGATCTGGTAGCCTGATCAGGACCTTATAGGGCAACCGTGTTACATTCCTGATTAGGGCCCGATGCAGCGTTGGCCAATCCGTGATAGGGACCTGACGTTAGCCCGACAGCAATTTCCGCTCGAGTATATGCTAACATATGTTATTTCACTCGGTGCGAGAATGGCGGTTTTGCGCACCCACCATTTTCACACCTTCTGAAATAAAAATTTGTACAATACTTGTCCACGAATCGTTTTCTTGAGGACATGTGAAGCGACTTCGTGGGTGACCAAAATGGGTAATGAATGCGATTGGGAAACCTTAGACTTTTCGTGAAAAAGAAAAGCATTAGCGGATGCACAATATAACCGGTTGTAAATGGTATTGATTCGAAAAATGCATCTGTCTCTCTCGCACTCATATGTCACGTGGTACATCTTTCACATGGACTTAATTCGTGTCCAACATTCGCCTTCGGCTCATGCCGCAAACTGATACTCAGAAAATGTTTTTTCGCATGAGTGTCGTAATGTACTATTTTGGAATACATGAACAAAAAGTCCCACTTTTCGTGCCTATAAATTATGGCGAATGTGGCGATTTTTAACGAGGCATGTGAAAAAAATATTGCGTATGCGCGCAAGCGCACTACGTACTTTTCCTCACTTTTTACGTCATCAAAGGGAAATAAAATAAAAGTAATGAAAAGAAAAATAACGATGTAACTTGTGACAACCGAAACAATATGAGCACAAGCACGGGGTTCTTTAATTTTCCGACGATGGAACCGGTGTCGGTGGAGAAAGCTTGCAAGGCGAAGAAGAAAAAGGCAGTTCCAACCATCCCGGTTGTTTGTCGCTCCGACTGGCAGCTCCCGGTCACAAAAGCAACAACAGCGGTAGAAGCAAGCCGCAGTTTCGCTGCCACCGTGTCAGTACGACCCGTTCGCAGTCCCAAGTGTACGTGCAAGCTGGTAAAGTTGTTTTCGTCGAGGTTTCTTACTCTTCCCATAACTGGATCCGTAACGGAGTACCAGTATTATACCTTATATGAGGGAGAGGGACGCCGATGTTAACAACTTCGAACTCCCGGAAAGTTACGCTCTTTCGGGACACCGCCAACTCGCTAACGCGCATATGCCGATTTTCCAAGTGTGCAGCCGAGAAGCACTATAGTCATTCATAAATGCGAAACTTCCAGCTCGCTTGGTTCTTCCAAATTTCGTGTTACTCCGCAACTCTCGGAACATTTTTTTCCTGCGAGTATTATTATTTAAATATTTATGGTATATATCAGGTGCGCGAATAGCGTTTGAACTGAGTTGAATTGATTATTGATATCCAATTCAAAATTTGAATTAAATATTCAAAAATTTGCATAATAAAAAAAATCGAATGACACGAATATTCGTAAATAGACTTGTGCAAAATACTCGAAAATACTAAAAATACAAAATAATATACATATTTAAAATACAAAATACTTTTTGTACTTCGTTTAAGTACTTCTTAAAATACCTCTTACAAATCAATACGGATGGATAGATGGACGGGATGGATTACCATCTTATCCCGTCCATCCATCCTGTCCATCCTCTCCGGCCTAACCGTATAAATATGGAGAAGACCCAAAAGTATTTTGTACTTAAAGGGCCCGAAAAGTACTTAAAATATCAGAAAAGTATGTGAATACTTAAAATGCGTATTTAAAATACCTGAAATACATCAAGTATTTAAAATACTGCCCAGCTCTGCTCTTAAATTAATATTTCTAATTATTGGAATAATTCGTTTACCTAATTGGAATATTTAGACTATTAAAATCATTCGAATATTCTTAATTATTCGAATATTTTGAATATTCAAATATGAATTATTCATATTAAATTCATGATGAATTATTAAATTTTTTTGAATATTCGCACGTCCCTAGTATATATAAATAAATATATTTTACATCATAATATACAATGTACATTATTGTTATGCATATTAATAGAGACAGTTTAATGTTGAGGAAACAGGATAGGGAATCGGATCTCGAATGTTTCCGGCCGATTATTGTTTTCTGTGTAGTTATCTCAACCGCTTCCGGTAATTATTTAAATTTCAATAAGACATTGACGATTATGTACGCGAAAATTATATTCACACGAAAATTGTTAAACTCGTTGTTCATCGCGCTTATTTCTATTGTTCCAGCGCACAGATTATTTTTATCGTATAAGTATATACTATAGTGGAATAAGTATCCACGATTTCCGATGCGAGGGTTCTGCGATCTCCTCTCTTGTGCTAGGGTGCGTTGCACTGCAGAGTGCACCAGAAACCGTTCAAGTTTACGTTCTGCGTTGTTCATTCCTCGAGTGCCGATACCGGAGGCTTCCCAGTCAGCTGGTACGGCCAATCCGCTTTCGTCGTGCGTTACTAGCGCCCGAAATATTGCAGCTATGAAATGTAGTATTGCGTGAAAGAAGCGAAAGAAATTCACCCACGAACCGGATGTCGAACCAGTTTAAATTATTTTATTACACTCGGTGCGAAAATAGAAGCTTTACGCACGCTTCGTGTGCGCAAAACTCCCATTTTCACACCTTGTGAAGTAAAATTTTGTACGATACTCGTGAGAAAAATGTTTTCTTAACTCGTGTGATTGCAACACTCGCCTCCGGTCGTGCTACAAACTCACACTCGTTAGAAAAAGTTTTTCGCCCTCGTGGAGTAATGTACTATTTCGCACTGGTATCGTAATATACATAATAGTATATCGTAATATACTATTATGATCCTCCAGGGTCGGTATCGTTGAGGAGAATTAATTACAGTTTTCGGTACCGACCGAGTTATCCCACATGCCCTTTAAATGTCGAGCAAAAAAAAAACTTCGTCGATTCTTACACTCAGAAAAATCATTTATTTGACGGCCACCGTTTATTTGGTTTAAGTAAAATATTTATTTGATTTAAATAAATATTTATTTCATTTAATTAACTATTTACTTCATTTAGATAAATATTTATTTACATCAAATAAATATTTTGCTTGAACCAAATAAACGGTGGCCGTTAAATAAATGATTTTTCTGGGTGCAAAAGAACCCGTCATAAACATGAATTCCTACCTCCTGCCTTAGAAACATTCAGGTTGATGCTGTAGAAACGCAGTGTACACTATTAGAGAGTGTGAAGAATGGTAGATCGAAACGGAAGGCAGCGAGTTCTAAGTCACCGTGCCACTATAAGTACCGTTACTTGGCATCGCGCCCCGCCCAGCAATAATCTCTCTGACGCTGGATTCACGCGAGCCTGCTTCACTCTATCCTCCCGTGGCACGGTGTAGCCGGAAGCCGCTGGTACTCTTTCGTGGTTACAGTGCAGTTACCACTGTGTCGAAAGAAACGAACTATCGAGTGAGCGAAGAATAAATGTTTCAAGATTATCATAGTAATCCAACATTAAAATTTTAAAAAATTCCGAACGGTTATTTTTCGACCTAAATATTTAAAAATCAAAGAAATCGTTGCAACATTTTCAAACTTGTGCTGCTGCTGCTATAATATTCTCACAGACTTCTTTATAACACCCCGCTGTATATTAAGATTCAGGTGTGGCAAGTGCCGAGAGCTTCCAACTACATCGTGTCGCGTTTTACACCATACATGCATATTGCATATTGCGTACTCCACGTACCCTTGCATTCACCATATATTTCTTATATACATGCATGTGAAATGGTGTTTGTTTTACATAGCGGTTCGGCGATCACAATTGCGTTTGCAAACCTCGGAGATTCTGAAATTTGAAATTTTCCATCTCCCAAAGGACGATAATAATATCACGATGAATTTTAGTACGTGGACAAATCGGTCGTTCGATCGAGACTCAATGGATAAAATGACGGAAAAAAACCTCCGTTATATTCCCTACAACGTGTATTTTTCCTCGTAAAACACGATAAAGTGAGGCTTTCTACCGTTTTATTCCAAAGCAAGAATAGTTCGAAAATACCGAAAATCGAGTATCTTCGTAAAAAAAGTAAAAATGGTACCCCAAGTCTTTAAAATGGGTTTTCTCGTTCAGAAAATATATTTATCAAAACAATCTCTATAAAAAAATAATAAAAAAAGTAAATGATATTCTACGAATAAAAAAACCTGCTGAAACACAGTTGTTAAGAGATGTTTATTAAAACATTCTCTTAACAAGAAAATTCTTTAAAAAATATGTTTATCAAAACAATCTAAAAAAGAAAGAAAAATACAAGATGCAAAAAATCTTGACAAAAAAAACTTGCCAATGCCAGTTTTTTTTAACAATAGCTGTCGTACATGGTTCATTCAAATAATCAAGAGAGAGGCAAAGTAACTGCAATAACAGCAGTAATTCTAAAATGTTGGATTGATAAAAGAAAATCAATTTTGTAGATAAGGACGATTCGGTCGATTTAGGTAAATTTTCCGGAATAAATTGAATTCTTTTCCGTGTGTAAATTTCTCCGCTCGCGTCGCAGCCTCCCAAAGCATGAATGCCTCTGTGGGTTGGGCGCTCGCGTTAAGCTGTTATCCAGGCACTTGCTTAGCTCCGTCATAACTTAGCCTCGCACACCTCTGTGTACACATCCACCTTTGTGTTTGAACAGCGGAGGACTGTATGTGCGCGTATAGATAGCATACGTCGAATACACACGGGCACTTTACAACACGCGGATGATATAGCTGGAGCCATTATGGGAGCGTACATTCATGAATGTTCGGGGGAAATATACGCGCGTACAGGGCGTTTCGTTTGGGCCACATGGAAGTTGCCCAACTTTCAAACGGCGACACTCGACGAGGACGAGACAGTCGGCGAGGCGCTAGTTGATACGACCTTTTCACCCTCGACATCGCCGGGTCCTTTATTGCATTGTGCATCTGTGTGAAACTCGCAGCGCAGCTTATTAATCCGGAGGTCGCACTTGATTAAAATCAAACGACGAGGATTATCTCGATTGTCATTACGTAGGCAGCAGCATTTCATTTCTCGTCATCGGAAGATTTTTTTTTTTCAGATGCCAGGTGGAAAAAGGTTTTTAGACTGAACTAACTTTTCTTGTTCCCAAAAGTCCACGATTTTTTTTCTCGGTGATTTTAAAAAAGGAAAAATAGTGAAATTGGCGAAAAAGAAATGGTGGAAATTAACAACTTCTTTTACCGTGTAGAGTCAATTATGCCTACGGGATTGTCCAATATTGTTGTTAAGGTCGTGGGTCGAGTGTGCGTGCAGCCGACGGGCTTCCATTTGCAGTGGAGTTATAGAGAGACTCAAGAGACCCGAGTAGACTCGAGACAAGGTTTGAATCGATACCAGTTACGTCACCACGCAACCGGGGTCAACGAATGTTGCGTCTCATACTTTGACTCGCGTCGCCAGACTCGCGGTCTCCAAGTCGATTGTTTTACTGCCAACTACGTCAACTTACCGAGGTCATTTCTCTTACTTTCGCCTCACGAGAATCATATATTCATATACAGATGCATGAGACGCATTTGTATTTGTAAGCTTGAAATTATGCGAAATCTTCTCTCCCGCTCCAGTCCGGCTCGGTCGGTAACAAAAACTGTAATCCATTTCTTTTTTAAGAGTCCTAACATTTTCTGAGCAAAAGTAAATTATTAGTGGCAGCTTAAGGGGCTGCTGGACCTTCCTGTTTTACCGACGAAAATAGGCGATTTCTTAGTTTTCGCAATTCATCATTACTATGCGACGCGTATGTCTCAAATCTTGTAGGAGTGTATTAATAACATTAACGATTCGGCGTGCACTCGAATTTCGGACGAAATCTTCCGAAAAATAAAGAAAATCGAGTATTATAAACTGTCGTGGAAACCAACATGGCCGCTGAAATGTTTACAGCATCCGTTTTGTTGGATATAAAAAATTCTAGATCTTGCATACGTCAAA
>JAPYZC010008873.1:0-11826 GCA_030522665.1 Ichneumoninae sp. A BG-2022a
TTCTCATAAGGTTCCTTTATTCGCGAAGCTTCTTCTATGAGGAAGCATTGTCTGTATTTTTGACTTCCCCGTGGAGGAAGCTTCGCGAATAAAGGAACCTTATAAGAAAGCGATATGAAAATTTCAATTTTGATCTTTCCATACTATTCATACAATTCATACTTTTCGTACTTTTCATACTTTTCATACTTTTCATACGATTCATACTTTTCGTACTTTTAATACTTTTCATACTTTTCATACGATTCATACTTTTCGTACTTTTCATACTTTTCATACTTTTCATACTTTTCATACTTTTCATACTTTTCATACTTTTCATACTTTTCATACTTTACTTTTCATACTTTTCATACTATTCATACTATTCATACTATTCATTCTTATCGCTTCCTCTATGAGGAAGCCAAAAATACAGACAATGCTTCCCCATAGAAGAAGCTTCGCGAATAAAGGAACCTTATGAGAAAGCGATATGAAAATTTCAACTTCTAACTTTTTTAAGAGAAAACGATATAAAAATTTCAGTTTTCAACTTTTATGAGGAAGCGATATGAAAATTTCAATTTTCAACTTTTTTCAACGTCAACGTCTTAGACTTTTATGCAAAACGGCTGACCGATTTAGGTTCAGTGCGTAAAAAAAAATTTTTTTTGGTCCTTTCGATTTCTATTCCAGAATTCCTAGTGATACCTCATTATCTAGCTTTTTAATCCCGTCATATCCATCGTCTTGTGTATGTCTTGCTGTAAATCACGATAGGCACCTGGGTTTTTCCGCTTGCCATCGGAAAGCAAAGAAATCGTTGTTTAAAAATACCTAAAGTCATTCATTTTTGCAATTTTGGCTATAAAAATGTCTGGTAAACTTTTTGGTTCGTTGTCGCTCCGGAACTGTAATTCCATGTATTTTTTCGCGCTGATCACGAATCTGACACTTATTTTATTAGCACATGAATATTTGATCCGAAAAAAATGCGTCTTAAAAAAAAAAATTGCATGAAATCCAAAAAATTCAAAATGACATAAAATTTAAACGGCTCGATTGATTTTCTTGAAATTTTAATGAAATCCTCGGCTGATCAGATTCTACCTGTGTACGCGTGTTTAGCCCGATAGCTAAAAAATTGTGAGTGCTAGAGCGCGAACCGACATTTTTGACGAAATTAAAAATGGCGTACAAAAAAAAACAACTGAACATTTTTTGACGAAGTTTCGACCAAATGCTGAGTATTGATCGCACATCATGTGTGCCAAATTTCCGCTTGATCAGTCAACGCGTTCTCGATTTATAGCGTTTTGAATTTTTCACGTCCGATTCACACGCATGCACGCACGCACGCACGCACGCACGCACGCACATACACATCCGCCAGTTTTTCTAAATGTGATTTTTCGATGTTTTGGAACATTCTGAACACGTTTTCATTACAATCTCGAAAAAAAAAATTTTCACCATCAGAAAGCTTCCTCTATGAGGAAGCAAAATTAGCGTGCGAGAAGTAAAATTCGCGTGTGAGAAGTTAAATTAACGTGCGAGAAATTAAATTAGTGTGCGAGAGGTTAAAGTAGCGTGTGAGAAGTTAAATTAACGTGCGAGAAGTTACATTAACAACCGAGAAGTAAAATCGGCGTAATTATAGTACGCCCGTCGACAAACCGCCACATTTGACTCGCCTTATAAACACGACAAGTGTCACTTCTCATGCGTACGTTGTAAAAAATTATATATATACATATTAAGAAATTCCACCTATCCGCATTGCGAAATATGGACGTGACGAAAATATAGATTAAGCGTGCACGTTATAGATGCAGGCTTTGAGAAATCGTATTACCGGTGCGATTGCCGGGCGCGTCGTATAGCCTAGAGAAATGTCAGAAGTTCCCGGACGTTTCGAGTCGGGACGAATGCTTGTACATAGACGGAAGCATACTGTACGATACATAAATTGTAAGCTATAAAATACTGCAGCAGAGTGCAGTTATGCACTGCAGCCGACACGCGAAAGTCCGAAGTGCAGGCGCGTGCCATCACCCTGGAGACCGTGAATTCCAAGATCTTCTTGTCTAATACCGACGTACTACGTATGCCCAAAGGCCGTCGAGGCAGCTTGTATAGGACGTCTATAACTGTATTACAGTCTCACGGAGATACATTTCTGTGAATGTAGACTGCGGAAAGTTCAGTACATAAAACTATAACCTGGTGGAGGCGGGTCCAGTGGGGGATTTTATTCGTGACGAGTTAAAGACGATAAAAACTACTGCAGTAGTTTTACCCTCAACCCCTTTTACCGTTGAGTCGACCGATGTAAAAATGTGACTCCTGCACGAACTATTTTATAGGATTTTTTTTTTCAAACTCAGACACGAGCTTACGAAGTCATGAAGAGAAGAAAGGGTTTAAATGTCAAGTTCGTGATGGGACACTAATAAGAATAGAATCCCCTTCGAGGGCGAAGAGCTTTTTTATTACGAACGGGCAAAAAAAAAACCCTGAATATAAATTGTCTTTTATATGATTATGAGTTATTTCAAATTAATTAGGAAAATAATAAATTTTCTCTTGGTCGGATTTCCGATGACACATTTTAATAATAAAATGTTGTTTTTCTGCCGCGCCGACGAAACTAAATCGAGAATGGAGAAAGAAAAAAAAAAAAGATTTTACTTCCACCGGGTTTAAGCTCCGAGACGGGCTCCAAGGCGAAGTTGGGTAAAATGTTCGAGGTCTCGGCTGTGAGGAATTGACGGGAAAAGCTCCGAAGTCGCGAACGCGTCGAGGTCAATTGCAAGTCTTGTCGGTGCTTAAAGGGGGGAACTCGATTAAATCTCTCGTGCGAAAGCCTCTTCACCCCGCCTACGTATATAGCTCAAACATAGCTTTATCCTCGGGCCGAAGCTCCCAGCAAATCCACACAAATTCTGTACAACTCAAAGGGAAAAAGCAAATCATCGAAACGGAATATTGACGATACTTTTTGTAAAAAAATAATTTCGAGGAAAAAGAAAATTGGGCCATTGGGGGTCGATTATTGGGGATAAATAGCTCAGTCGGCGAATTTACCCCCAGGCCTTTTTTTACTCCCGTGGCTATGAGGAAGAGACAATCTGCGGCTGGAGTCGCGGAGCTTCAACCCAATGACACGAACGGTAATTGGAGCATAAAGTATAAAGAAAGTGAAGGCGGATATAGGTGGGATAGAGAGATAGCGAAAAAAACGGAAAATGAAACGAGTGCAGGACAGGTACAAAGGAAACGAGTCGGCACTGTTACATAAATTAAAGTAGGACAGCAAGTCTCGTTTGCAACATTTTATCCAATCGTTTCATCGTCATTTTTATTAATGCTTTTCGGCAGCCGCACCCGAAATAGTATATTACGATACTAGTGCGATAAAACTTTTTCTGACGAGAGTGAGTTTGCAGCACAAGCCGAAGGCGAGTGTTGCAATCACACGAGTTAAGAAAACGTTTATCGCACGAGTATCGTACGAAATTTTATTTCACAACGTGCGAAAGGAGAGTTTTACGCGCGCGAAGCGTGCGTAAAACTGCACTTTACGCGCCGAGTGAAATAAAAGAAATTTATTCGGCGGCCATCGTTTATTTGGTTTAGGTAAAATATTTATTTTATTTAAACGAATATTTATTGAAATTAAGTAAATAGTTACTTAAATGAAATAAATATTTATTGAAATTAAATAAATAGTTACTTAAATGAAATAGATATTTATTTAAATCAAACAAATTATTTTTCTGAGTGTGAAAATGCCAAGACATTTGGCCAAGAAAAATAGAAACGAGAAATGGAATAAATGTGCGCGAAAAACAATGAAATTACTCAGAATGCTCGAACCCTTGAAACGAGAAGCCCAGCAATCTGAGAGTTTGATAAAAAATCAGTGTGGAAGCGTCCTCGTAACGGCTAGAATTTGTCGTCGCACCTTTCCGGCGCAATATTGGTCGATGGAGGAGGGACAAAAAAAATAACAACCTCTCCCCGGTGTTATACGAGACCGCGTTTGCGTGGTCGTTATACCGAGTGGCGTAGGATATCGTCGCAGTCGTTGTCCTTGTCGTCACATTTCGTTCGGTATAGCTACGAGCTACGTATACCTCTCGCAAACTAGAGTGGAGTAACAGAAGCCCCGAGAGCTCGGTCGAGCGAGGATGATGATGGGTGAGCGAAGTAAAAATCGTCGGTAAAACAAAGTTGTTCGCGAGCTCTCGGATCATCGCTTTCATTCGCGTCACTTAGGGCGATATTTTTATTTTGTTTTTATATCCCGGTAAACGAGACCCTGAAGCCGCCTTCGCGAGTCCGCCGGTTATTTATAAAATTTTATCGTCCCCGCCGAAGACGATATCATCGATTACGTCGTTTAATTTTAACTCGATGAAATAAACGCAAATTCCTACTTTTCTTCATCTTTTTTTTTTTCCTTCGAGACAAAATATTTTGTGGAGAATCTCTCGAGACATCGTAATGTTTTGGATAAAAAGCGAAAATTGTTATTTCACCGGGAAATTTAAGAACAAAAAAAAATCCAAACGTCGTATCTCTATAAGCTTGGATACGAGCCTGGGGATTCGGTGCCTCGAGGGGCTCAAAAGATCACTCGCGATAATAGTCTTTTCGGAGAGAAAATTCATGTACGGGCTGTACACCGTCCCGGCGTCGAGGGACTACCATCCTTTACGATTTCCCTGGCTCTTTCGCGCTTCATTCTGCCTTCGAGATTTTTAAAATATCACCAAAAATGTAATCAGAAAAAGACCAAAAAATGTAATTAGAAAAAGACCCAAAAATCTAGGGAAAACCGGGTCAAAACGGGGACATGGGGCAAAATGGGGACATGAAATGTTCTATCGACGTGGGGCAAAATACCGTAATAATGAAGCTGAAGAAAAGTTGCCGCAAATAAAATCGAAGGGTACCCCGTTTTGATCCACATGGTTTTTTTTAATATCCTTTTAAAACTGGTGCCAATACAATTTTGGTGTGAAAAACAATGGATGTATGCTTTCGGTATTGTTGTAGCAGATTTTATTGCTTAGCGTCCCCGTTTTGCCGCGGTCTACCTTAACCAAAAAAGACTCAAAAATGTAATAAAAAATGACACACAAAAAAGAGCGATGCCGACTCGAAAAAAATCGGTCGAGAAATGGATATCTGAAAATGCGTATTGATACTGTCGCATAATAATTTATCATCGAGTTAACTTGCCGCTGTCTATTTTTTTTCGTTTTCCACTGCGTCAACGGGCACCACGACGTAATGATTTTTATCTCAAATTGAACAGGGTGAAAGGCGGTAGCTAGCAAAAAATCCTAAGAGGTGCCGCATTCGACGTTTTACCAATGCGGCACCCAAAAAATGCGACACCTCTGAAACTTTATTGGCAGCGATGGCCTTTTGCTGGATTTTTTATCGATAAAAATATATACTTCTGCGGGGTGGGCGATTAACTTTTTGTCATTTTTTTGTATTAAACACAAAAGAAAAAAATTCGCTTGCGGGCTGAAAATGAAAAAAACTTTTATTTCAATTCTTACAATTCCATATGATATTGAAACAATGACAGCAAGACTGTCAAGGTGACATCGTTTCAATCAATTCGTTCAATTCAATCATATCATTCAATTCGATCGTTTCAATCAAAGACTTGAAATCATTTTTTTTCTTTGGCAGCCCGCATGCAAATTTTACTTGAGTCATTAATCTTTGTTTTCAGTGAAAAAATCTCTAAAAATGCCCAGTAGGATGAATTTGTTGAAAAAAATTGTTTCCACCCTCCAACACTATAGATTTTTATCTGAATAGAACCTCGCGAACGGCAGACCGAAGCAAAAAATCTTAAGAGATGCCGCATTCGTTTAAAGGCGGTCGTTGACAATTACGTTTAAAAGGTGCCGCATTTTTTGGGCACAAACGTCGAATGCGGCACCTCTTCGAATTTTTTTCTGGGGACCGCCTTTCGTGAGGTTCAATTTGAGATCGAAATCTATACTTTGAAAGGGTGGGAGGCAAATTAAAAAAAAGTCCTTGTTGAGAAACACCCTAGTAGTGGAAACCGGGGCAAAATGGGGACATGAAATGTCATGTCGACGTGGTGCAAAATGGGGTACCCAAAATTATCGAATAAATCGATTCATGATAGCCAACAAACGACGGAAATCGGGGCAAAATGGGGACATGATATGTCATATCGACGTGAGGCAAAATAGTGTAATAATAAAGCTAACAAAAGTTGCCGCAAGTCAAATCGAAGGGTGCCCCGTTTTTCCCCAGATGGTTTTTTTAATATCCTTTCAAAACCGGTGCCAATACAATTTTGGTGTGAAAAACAATGGATGTATGCTTTCGGTATCGTCGTGGCAGGTTTTTTTGCTTACCGTCCCCGTTTTGCCCCGGTCTACCCTACACATATCTTGCAAATAAGCAAACAATATGGCAAGAGTGCTAATTATTGTGCGCGAGGCAGGAGGCGTTTGGAGCATCTTACTATAGACAAGTGTACGATACATATACGTCCATCTCTTTGCGAGTCAAGAATCGAGTCAAGCGGCCCCTCGCGCGAGACGGTCGTTAACGGTTAACGATCGTTTCATCGTCATAGCTATACAGTTTCATTCCACCACTACTAATCTCTATCAGCGAGACCGTCGTTGTGCTCGAGAAACCCTCCGATCTATTTCCGTCGTATGACATTTGCATGGCAGCCACACATCGGCGCAGCCAGCACATGTGTAGAAAAAAAAAACCGCCCACGGGCTTTGCACGTTCGATTCGCGACAATCCTGCAAGACTCCGAGCCCGCACTCGCAAGTCTTTTAAGAACTCCCGCTGCGACTGACACTGCACTATGTTGCACCTGTAACTTTACTCCGCTTTATCGCTGCGGGGTTCTACGACAGTGATGAAAATTTAAAGGACGCTTTAGCGGATGCCGAGGACTCGAGCGAATCGATAGAGACCGCGGAATGAAAAAAAATATACAAAGGAGAGGAGAGCAGAATGAGGATATTCATTCCGATTTATTTTTATACCTTGGGCCATCCCCTAATTTTTTCTATACTTTTTTTTCAACCTATCTGGCTGTCATCCTTCTGTGGGCTATGAGAGTCGGGAAGAGGCCGAACCAGTGTGGTAGAAGAGAAGTGGAACAAAGCACAATTGAAAGAGCAGCGAATATGGGCAAGTCGTTGCGGCGACGTGTGTGTGGTCGTGAATCTTTTGTGCAGTCCATGTATGCGTGTGTTTGACGTGTAAGCGGCACTCGGATTTCACCCGTTTCGGGGAAACCCGGCTCTCTCCAAGCTGAGGTCTCCAATCGAACAGGATCACTAAATGGTAGCAGGAAATTAGAGGGTGCAGCCAGTTAATTAACCTAGGTGAAGTATTCGGGTTCGATCAATGAATCTCCCCTTAAATTCAACCTTGAATTCGGAAATCTTTTGATCATATTTGAAGACCTTTTAGCCCAACTTTGCAGCCAAAAGAAGTCATGCGTCCGTAAAAAGCTTCTGCAACGATATTGAAAAAAATGTAAGTGCATATTTAGTTGGACCAACATTTAGTTGGATTAAGATCTTCTCTGAAATACCTATTTAAGGTTTTTTTTTTTACAGATTGCAACGGCAAGCGAGGATCCAAGGAAGGAAAGAGAGGGTGAGTGTTGAAGTACACAATTAATAATCCACTAGTCAAGCCGTGGCTGCTTTCGCCGACAGCTCCGCGACAGTTTAAGATAAATTAAAAAGTCTAGACTCGTCAATCGCGTCTGCGTGTCATGGTTAATCAATCACACCCACCCTATTGATTTTAAGCCTCGTTTCACCTTCGAGTCCTATACCATAGTTGCCGCGCATAACGAAATCGCGTGTTCGCCGTATTGGCATTAAATTGGATTAACCGATACATCCAGCGAGGTAGCGGCATTAGATACACGTTTCGTGGTTGCATGCAGCGATATATCTTACGCAACGCGAATTAACTAAGCTCTATCGTCCTGCTGTCCTCCACCGTGCAGGTTACAGAGGACTCTATTTCAAGGTATTTATTACCCTCGGTAGCTCTCCGGAACGGAGTTTAGCGGCAACCATTATGGGATGATTACGCGATGGATTATTCTAATCGAATTACGGAGATGATTCGGATCGCGATGTCGAGCGTCGTCTATTTTCCACTGACGCAGATCCCACTGGGGATCAAATTAATCCATGAATCGAGAACCGGGAAATGTTTGAGATGGGCGGAATCTAACTGTGTATACCTGCCAAATCTACACGAAGACAGGTTTACACCAAAAGTATGAACCAAACGACTGTGCACGTAGGGAGATGAACACCAAAAAATTCTACACTGAAAACCGTACACAACTTAACTGTATACGTCGAAGGCTCTGCACAAAAGTATACATCGAATGACTGTACACGAAATGAACTACAACGAAATGAACTAAAACAAACTACACCAAATAACTGTGCACTGAAAATTTTACACTGATCAATTGCAAAAACGAGACACCGAGCAACCGTACACAAGGAAACAAAATACGACATGACCAAAGTTCGACACTACGAAAGGTCGACACCGAAAACTCGTCACCGCATATCAGACGATTGTAATGTACAATCAAACTATACATGTAATACAGCCTGATGTACGGTATCGAGTTTCCCGTGTCGACCTTTCATAGTGTCGAGTTTTTGGTGTAAAACTTTTGTCATGTTGTATTTTTTTCACCCCTTGTGTACAGCTGCTCAGTGTCCAGTTTTTGTAATTGGCCAGTATAAAATTTTCAGTGTACAGTTATTTGGTGTAGAGTTGATTTCGTGTACAGTCATTCGGTGCATACTGTTGTGCAGACTCTTCGTCGTATATAGTTCAGCTGTGTACGATTTTGAGTGCAGAGTTTTTTGGTGTACAACTACGTGCAGTTGTACAATCGTTGTACAGTCGTTTGGAGCATACTTTTTGTGTAGATTTGCTTCGGTTAGATCGGTCTTCACCCTCTGAGATTGAACGTAAAAAAATCGCTTGCGAGCTGGCAAAGAACCCCTGGTGGGATTTCATCACTCGGTGCGGAAATGGCCACTTTTCCGCCCGCTTCGCGTGCGTAAAACCGCCATTTTCGCACATTGTGATGAAAAATTTCGTACATCCCTCGTGCGAAACACTTTTTCTAACTCGCGTGATTACAGCACTCGTCTTCGGCTCGTGCTGCAAACTCACTCTCATTAGAAAAATGTTTTTCGCCCTCATGGAGTAATGTACTATTTATTTCAATTCTACTTTCAATTCTTACAATTCCATATGATATTAAAATAACAACGGCAAGACTATCAAGGTGAGATGTTATCATTTCCCGTATGGAATTGGAAGAATTGAAAGTAGAATTGAAATAACAATATTTTTTCTTTGGCAGCCCGCAAGCGAATTTTACTTGGTTCATTTCGCATAAGGGCGGGGTAAGGTATTAGAATTTTTTTCAATAAATGCATAATATCTCAAGAATATTGTGTTAAAATTTCAAGTCGATCGGAGCAAAATTAACGAAGTTATGAGTATTTGAGCGTCTGTTGCTCCTGGTCGGGTTTTATACCTGATCGCTAGCTGCGCGGCGTGCTCACCTGGCGCGTTATTGTATTAATTTATAGACCCCGAATAAATTTTTTGGTAGAAGGGCCTGTTCAGGTCCCATTAGGTATATTCGAGGCATGGTGTATATCAGTATACGCATCAGTATATACATCAGTTGACCGCTGTATGCCGTGCTGAGCAGTAGCAAGTCACACTAACATTTTGAGTCTGTTTTCGTTCGTGGTCGTACCTCGAAAAATGCCTCGGAAAATAACCCGACAAGGTTACATGTGAAAAGTGTAAAAAACCTCACTACATTCCATCTAGTGAAAGAATAGACCCTGGTGCATACGATGTCAATTATCGATTTGCTTTCGTAATGCGAGTGTTAGGCTTAGGTTTAGCCGGATGCAATAAGTTCTGCGGACTAATGGATTTGGCGAGTGCTTTCTTATCGGAACCAACCTACCATTTATATATGAAAAAAAATTGTGAAGCGATACAAAATGTTGCCAAAAAGTTCTTCGCATCGGCTGCACAAGAAGAGAAAACAGCAATGTCTGAAGCAAATAATGTAGAAGAAACGTCAGAATTGACTGTATCAGGCAACGGCACTTGGGAAAAGAGGATTCTCTTCGTTATTTGGCGTTGCTTCTCTAATTGGATATTATATTGGAAAGGTTGTAAAAAGCAGTTACTGCCACGTTTGTAAGACTTGGGAAAACAAATTGGATTCTGCCGAATACGAAGAGAGGTACGAAGAGCATGTGGAAGCGGCAATTGCAAAGCCAATGACGACGGACCCTCTGGATTATGGAGGTATCAGCAATTATAGAAATGTTCCAACGATCGGTGAAAAATCTTGGGGTGAAATATCGTAACTACATAGGAGACGGTGAGTCAAAGACGTACAGCGGCGTTGTTAATGCAAAACCTTACGGTGAAGATTTTGTGATAAACAAAAAAGAAAGCATAGGGCATGTCCAAAAGAGAATGGGAACACGTCTGCGTGAACTAGTAAAAAAGCGTTGTTGACACAAAAACGAAGGCCGGAAAGATCGTAAGAAGAAAAAGCCTTTCTGGCAAAGGAAAGCTCACTGCTAAAATGATAGACAAATTGACTGTTTACTATGGACTGGCTATTCGACGTAATTATGATTCAGTTGAGAAGATGAAAAATGCGATATGGGCAACTTATCATCACTACAGTACAACCGACGAGAACTCACAGCACGAGAAATGCTCGAGCGGCGAAGACTCTTGGTGCGTATGGCAGCAAGCTGCAGCTGCAGATGCTCTAGAATCATTCAAACACAGCTACACCGCCCTTCCTACTCACGTTCTGAAAGCCATTGAGCCCATTTATAATGACTTGAGCAAGGACGCACTTTTGCAACGATGCTTTGGAGGTTTCAAGCAAAATAATAATGAGAGTCTCAATCAGCTTATTTGGAAAATCTCTCCAAAGTCAGTCAGTGGCACCTCTACAATTGTTGAAATTGCAGCTAATGTAGCTGCATTTACTTTCAATGAAGGTTCTTTCGCTTTGTTGGCCTTTATGCAAGGGATGCAAATCGGTACGGGCCAAGTTCTCACGAATGGGCGCGACAAGATGACGAGTTGCGAATTAGTAGAGCAGAGAAGCAAGCGGCGCACGACAGTAAAGAAGAAAGAGTTTTGCGTAGACAGATGCAAAAAGATGCTCTCAATTACATTGGTGGAAGCTTTTTGCTCTACGGAACTGGCATCGACGACTCTGTGTGAGTACAAGAAAATTATTGCGTTTTATTTTGAATTTCAGAAAATTCAAAGATACTTGAAAAATCTGACAAAATTCATACGTATTCAGAAAAATGAACGAATTATTTTCACGAAAAAAATATTGGGTTGTGGCAAAATTAGTTGACTAATTTTTTTTTTTTTTCATCAATTTGTTGATAACATTTTGGAATTATTATTATGCAAGATTAATCTTTTGAGTACCTTTAATATGCATGCATTTTTTCAGATTTTTATACAATGGAGAAGTGTTCTCAAACTTATGGGAAATGAGCTCTAAGCGACCAAACTCTTCGCGTTTTTCAAAGCGTGTTTCTGAAACTTGTCATATTTGAAGTCCGTGTTGACGATAACTCGAAATCTACTGGACCAATCGTTTTGAAATTTTGCACAGTACTTCTTCACATAATTCACCAGGTATTGTTGAGAGCTTTTTTGTGTTTTTTTTTATAATTA
>JAPYZC010008875.1:0-10305 GCA_030522665.1 Ichneumoninae sp. A BG-2022a
GAATCAAAATAGGAATCAAAATAGGAATCAAAATAGGAATCAAAATAGGAATCAAAATAGGAATCAAAATAGGAATCAAAATAGGAATCAAAATAGGAAAAAGCGTTCTTGGTAGAGGGTGCCGCGATTCCACTGCTCAATTAACCAACATAAGAGCAGTGAGTGTCGAAGAGAAGCAAAATCTCAGAATGGCTGCCTCGATCGGTAAGCAGACTTGATCTCGTTTCAGGGCAAGGAATTTATCTTGAAAATTCTCGCTGATATATAAAAAAAAGAAGTTGAGAAGAAGAAGAAATAGGAAGAAGCGTTCTTGGTGGAGGGTGCCGCGAGTCTATTGCTCAATTAAACAGCATTAGAGCCGTGAGTGTCGAAGTAACGAATTAAATTACAAGGCAGCAGACATGCACGGCCAGTGTAATGCCTACTATAAGAAAAACGCAAGTATACAGAGTGTATACACTCGTGCACTTAGCTGTTGTAGGAAGTACGGGTGGGTAGGTAGGCTAACCTCGTGCTCGTGTCGGCTCCTCGTGTGCGCGATTTACAAGTCCAAGGTTGAGTCCCCGATGCGAGTACATATTTTTCGCTATTTTACAGTGGAACAAGCTACATGCCACGCTCGTGCGATATTCGAGCGAGAGGTCGCCAATGAGCGAAGGTTTTACATTAAACTCGGCACGCGTGAATCGCGTGCACCGTTCACCGGGATTATTGTATAAATGTCGACGAGTCGAACTACCGGTTACAAACTTACGCATCATTCTGGTCATACGTCACTGTCGATTTGAAAACCTCACTTTTCGACCGGCAGTGATGTCATACTGAAATTCCTGACTTCCGGTTCGAAAATCTCATTCTTAGACTAGAAGTGACGTTATAGCAGAAATACGTCAGTTACGGTTTGTAAATCTCATTTTTCGAGCGAAAATGACGTCATAACGGGAATCCGTCATTTCCGGTTTGAAAATCTCATTTTCCCACCGGAAGTGATGTCATATTGCAAATTCGTCACTTCCGATTTGAAAATCTTAATTTTCGACCGCAAATGATGTCATATCGCAATTCCTGTCGAAAAATCTGATTTTCTAACCAAAACTGACGGATTTCTGATAAATCTCCAGAAATCTAAGTTTCCGAGTTCCGAATTCTATAGCGAGAGCGTGAAGCGCCCGAGACACAACAACCTCCCAGTATAGTATTACTACGCGCCTCGTCGTCTCCAAAAAGAAGTACCATATCTGTGAGAATATTTTACAATTTTTATAAAACATTCCTACAGTCGTGGTGAAAAAAAAAAAAATTGATCGCAAGTCTGAAACTTGTTGACGCGACGGCGACGCGCTCGCCGACTACCACGGTAATTTTTCTCAGACGATATTGTGAATTTCCACCATCCCCCCGTGAGTCCCTCCGCACCGACCAACGCCTGTGGTATTTACAGTGAAAATTCGCTTCTCATTATGCAATCCAATAAAACCGTAATTCGATGTTTCACCGGCGCGAGAAGAAAAAATCACGGCCATTGAAACTCTGCGAAGTATTTACATACGTTGCGAAGTAGCTGCGGAACTTCGGCGCGCAGTTCGACGAGCGAGGGAACTTCTCCGGACAGACGGCGAGAACAAATTTCGAAGTTGAAACGCTGCAGCGCTTTTCAGAGGACTTTGAAGAAAAACAACAAAATAATATATTTATCGCGGTCTCCGGACGTTGAGCGAAGGCAAAACTTACACGGACGACGGAGCGATTTCTCTCTCGCGTACGTGAGGCAGCATCGTTTAGAAAGCTCGGAGAAATATTCAACGGAGGTGTCCGTTAGCGAGGAAAATGGATAGTCGGTCTTCTTTATCTTATCTTATTTTTTTATTTTTTTTGTAAAACACGAGAGAGGCAGAGCGAAGGTTGCGAGTCGGAGGGAGGAGGGAAGTGACGGAGCTGCGAAAGCTTCGTCGCTGATTCCGTTTCTGCCGGTAAGCCCGCGATGGAAGGGACGCCCACGCCTTTTTCCACCCCGACCAATTTCTCCGCCTCGAAAAGCCTCGGGAGCGGTTTTCGCGTCTCGATGAAAAATACATTGGTGCGCTCGTTCGACCTTTTTCATTTGCAATCTCTTCGGAGCGCCGACGACCGACTCCTCGACACACGGTTAACTACGTCGATCGAATTTTTTGCGAGCTTTTCTTTTCGACCCTGATGCATCGACACCCAACGAGAAAACGCGACACGACGTCAACCCTTCGCCGTTGATCGCCGAGACGACCCTTCTTTCGACTCGAATGATCTTTTTTTCTTTTACTGTCACGATAATGGACGAAAAGTTCGCGGGAGAGTTTGCTGACACGACTATTAAATTTATGGCGTAGATTATCGAAAGACTTGCAATTTCGTGGGTGGACAATTTGGTCTCGGAATTCATAAAAAAGTCGAATGTGCAAGTGAAACATTGTTAGGAACGAGCATTTTTATCCTTATTTTTTTTTTTTTGTTGTCATGAAAAAATATAGTGTAGAGCGAGGCAAAATGGGACAACGGGGCAAAACCGGGTTTTTGGGCAAAACGTCATTTTCCAATAATTTTTGGATGCCGAATTCGCCTTATCGGATACATCAGGCTTTTCTGCCCAGTTTTGCCACCTTGTCCGATCTAAAAATGATTGGAAAATTTAGTTTTGCCAAAAAACCCCGTTTTGCCCCGTTGCCCCATTTTGCCCCGCTCTACCCTATATATATATATATATATACATATACATGCTGCGCTGTATCCACATACGTATTTTATATTGTGTTCCTTTGGTTACATTTTCTATATTCTTTATTTGTTGTACTTTGCTTTACAGCGCATTTTTTTATCATTTATATATTCATGTTCTCACGTTTATTGGTCATAAACGGATCGGTCCGTTTATATACAGCAGATCAACGGCAGAACTCCGTTTATCCGAGGAAATGTGGTGAGAGCGTAGGTCGGTTAAGTGGAATCCCGGATAACACGGATAACATACTCAATTCAAAGTTACTTGCTACTATGATGTATTTAAATTGTCCGTGTCTACACTTCGGTTGATCAAAGTTCGGATAAGCGAGGTTCTACTGTATCTGTAATGGACTCTATGTGTAATCTCACCTGTAGACTCCGTAGTGTTTTCCGCTGGCTCGATCTCCGCATATTGAACACAAGTGTTTGCTGCCCGATAAGGGATGATTCGGCGGATAGGGTGAGCCCGCTCCGGTCTTGCTCTGACCACTCGGAGAAGTGCTCAGGAGACTGCTGTGGCAACCGACTGTGAAGGATCTGAAACACGGGGAAAAAATCTATTGAAGATTCTTCGTCCAACCAACGGCGATTTTGCAGCTCGCGTCAGAGACGGAAAAATTATTGTTCGATGTGTTCGAAATATCTGGAGGTTCGAACGTCAGAGAATGTAGTACAGCATCAAATATAACGGGCGAACGTGCGCCGATTCTAAATTTGCATCGTTGCAGCCTCCGACACCCTCGCTTTTGCTTTTCGTTCTAGAAATAGTTAACGATGTATACCCGACTCGTTTATACCCTCGCGCTCTGTTCGAGAATGTTCGGGCGATCGTATTCACGGTCTGTTATCGATGAAAGAATATTATTCGCGGGCCGCTTGCAGATTTTCTTTTCCATTAGTGAATTGCCCTTCATTGATGCTTGATCCGCTTTCCAATGGCAACTGTATTTGGATCGTTAAGGCGTTAACGACCTGGTCCGTAACGGCACCAGGCTACCGGTATCGTGAACCATGAACCTTGTGTCATGAACCATGAACCTTGTGTCATGAACCATGAACCTTGTGTCATGAACCATGAACATTGTATCATGAACCATGATCATTGTAACATGAACCATGAAACTTGCATCATGAACCATGAAACTTGTATCATGAACCATGAAACTTGTATCATGAACCATGAAACTTGTATCATGAACCATGAAACTTGTATCATGAACCATGAATCTTGTGCTGTCATGAACCATGAAACATGAGCCATGAACCGTGAACCGTGAACCATGAACCATGAACCATGAACCATGAACCATGAACCACGAACCTTGTACCTTGTATCATGAACTATGAACCTTAACTTAACCTTAACTGCACCGTTAACTAGTTATACGGTGCAGGGTAACGATCGAAAATCAACGGTCTAGACAGTTTACTCTTTCCCATAGGGTTAAAGACCCTTTTTGTTTTGATTTGTTTTATTTTCTATTTTTTTAACTTTGTTTCACAACATTAGTTTCGGTACTGCGAAAAATCGACAAAAGCGGCGTCAGAGACACATAGAAAGACCACGATATAGAGGGATTTTAGTCTCGCAATTTGCGTGACCTCACGAAATCACACTGGGAGTGACCGGACGTTCGTACTCACACATCGTCCGGTAGAGCGACTTTGTTTCTACCTCGCAAATGGCAGAGTCGCGTGACACGGCCGACTCGACTCTACTCGACTAATGGTATACACTTTTTAAGAGACGTCAGAAAGAGTTCTGTATGCCACTTTTCGGGACACTCGAGCGACTCAATGGATTCTTCCGAAATCGTCTTCGTACAGCATGTTGCGATGTCGCCGGAGCTTTGTATAGAGCAGAGCGGGGCAAAACGGACCAGTGTCCGCTTCAGCCGACACTTCTTTTCTTCCATGACCGGCAAAACGTTTGCATAAAAGTGGACCATTTTGCCCCGCTACTTGCATGTATAGTGACTCATTTCGAAGAAATCTCCACAGCGCGCCATTGAAATTAAATTAGAATTGTATTTATTTCGACTCACCCCGGACTGTTGGGTCCCGAAGGACTGAAGTTTCCAGGATTTATGAGACTGGCGGTGTCGGGTTTCATGTCCAGTGGACTCTGCGGGCCCACCGAGGACATCGACATGTTGCTGCTGTCCAGACTGAGCCCTGAAACACGTTGAAGAGCAAAAAATAATTAATTTAAGCAATCGCAGACGTGCAAATACGATTATATTATATTATATTATATTATATTATATTATATTATATTTTATTATATTTTCACTTTTTCTATGCGATACTTGGTTGATCTTAAAAGGCATCGCAGAAAATGCAATCTTTGAGTATTTTTTTCCAAACTGGAAAAAACAACGTTATAATACATTTTTTTAAATCTTCTTTTCCGCAAATAAATCATGTGTTTTTCGTTCACTTATTTTTATATTTGGGATCTTCTCTATTGCAAAAAAAAAAAAATAGATTAGGGTGCTGTTCACGATTAAAGCGAACGAGATCGTTTTATCCGTACTTGGAAGAAACAACTTATATTAAGGAAAAAAAAAAGATTTCTTCCTCTCCGGAGAGAAATAATTTTTTATAGTTTATTAACTTTGATATTTTGGATCTTATCTTTTTAGGGAGGAAAAAAGAACGTGGTCACGATCAAGGCGAGCGAGACGGTCGTGTGTTCCATCCTCCATCGAGAAACTCGCAATAAAGATTTCATCTCTCGCATCTCCTTCGGAGCGCTCACGTAATACAAAGACTTGGGATAGTTTCGCGGTAATCTATCGGCCGCAATCGTGCGGAACGATTTACAGTTACGGGAAGGAGTACTCCGCGCGATACACAGATATACGCAGCTCGCACATAACCGTGCTCGAGGAAGCGGGATGAAATAGCGAGAAACGGAGGGGCGAGGAGGCGCGGTTTCTGCACGTGAAGCGTACGCCACGTGCGAGGAGAAAGAAAAGATCGAGTGCAGATTGTCGATCGCGCGTTGGGATCCCCATCGATCTCTCCCGCGGTATATTAAACCCTCGTTCGAGACTAACGTGCGATAGAGCGAAAGATCGATGAGATGGGAGTACGTTGAGGAGGGTGGGGCAAAGTGGACCAGCGATTCGCTTAACATTATCGACTTGCGCAACATATTTGAAATGTATTTAAGACACAAAAAAAATAAACACCATTATGGGCAGAAAAGAAAATGGGGCAAAATGGACCGTGCCTCAAAGTTTCATCATATTCATAGCTGTTCAAGAAAGACCCATAAAAATACGTCCTGTGCAACAGGCTGGTCAGTGCCTGGAATGCGCTGCCGGAATAAGCGAATGCGCATTCATAGACTCTGAGAAAGTCGACCAATTTAAGAATAGGCTGGACTCACATATGTTTGCGTGACAATCAGTTATTAACAGATGCGGATTTTATAACATAAATTTTAACAATAATAATAATAATAATAATAATAATAATAATAATAATAATAATAATAATAATAATAATAATAATAATAATAATAATAATAATAATAATAATACCGAGTCCATTTCGCCCCACGGTTCCTCCCGCTCAGGTAAATCCAATAACCCATTATAGCGTGAATCGCGGCGATCGGCTTTCGAGTACACCGATTGGCGGCGTGTCGAAGACGCAGGGTCAACCGGCCAAGGCGGTTACGCACACGACCGGACAAGAAGCGCGATCGTATCGCATTTATCATAGCACGCCTTCCCGCGCACGAGCCGAGAGTATAAGATCATTTCTCTTGTCCGATGACGCAACGAGAGACTTTTTCTGTGCGATAATACATCCTACACTAAGCGTGATTCCATCGCGCCTTCTCAGTCAACGCGTACGCAACGCAATGTGCGAAAATCAGCTATCACGACACTCTTTGCCGAGCTGGGGGCAAAATGGACCAGTGTCCGAAGTGGGAAAACAGACATTTTTTTATGCCCCACAACAAAAAATGACAAATGAGGGAGGGACCATTTTACCCCGCGCGCATCCCACAACGAATGTACTTTTTTTAGATAGACAGTTAGGTTTCTATTGGATCGAGGGATAAATTCCCTAAGGACCGGTGCGATACAAGCGATCTAGCAAAAATATGGATTTGGTAGCGAAGCAGGCGTAAAATAGTAATAATAATACAGTAAAAATTGTAATTAGCGTACAATATAAAAGAATATTGTTCGAAAATTTATGAACGGTATTGGAAGCTTATTTACATAAACTGTTTTCGAAAGTTCAAAGACATTTGCATTGCAATTTTACAGTAAACCGTGTATTTTTAATGAAAATCTTTGTAAATTTTAGGCGCAAAATTTGTAACTTTAACATCTGGTATTTTTATTTTACAAAAAAGTACGTTGATGTTCAATCAATGTAAATGTAAGCAAATCTCAAGCGCCGGTACATTAAAGTAACAATTTATTTTTACAGTGTAATAGTAAAAATACTATTATATAATAAAAACACTAAATAGTAGAAACCCGCCTCGACCCGTTTCTGAGAGATTAGGGGCTGACAGAGGCGCCCTTTAATAGTACATTGCATTAAACGTGATCTACATTGACGGTGTCATCGAATGCCGTGTGAATTGATCTTCGGAAAAAAGTGGTTCAAAAAAACGAAAAATAAAAAAAAAACCACCTTGGCTGAACGATGGGAGCGGCCGAGAATGGGAAAAAGGGGCGAAGGTGACCGAGTGTGTGGCTCTGAAAAAGGCAAATGACATTTTAATAATACAATAGTATTTTGTCTACCGTAGTTCGCAAATATTGAAGCGACGAAGGTCACGTTTGGGCGTCGAACGAAAATTTCGTGTCCAATCGTTGGTAATACCGCGTGTTATTTAAATGGTCCGTTTCTGCACCCAGAAAAAAAAATTATTTGACGGCCACCGTTTATTAAGATTAAGTAAAATATTTATTTGCTTTAAATAAATATTTATTTCATTCAAGTAACTATTTACTTAATTTAAATAAATATTTTTACTTAAACCAAATAAAAGCCAAATAAAAGGTGGCCTTCAAATACATTTTTTTTCTGGATGTGTTCTTGGTTAAATTCGGGATGAATTCCAAATGCATGTGAGACGTATCACACATGTTCTTCTACATTGACGGTGTCATGTATTGCCGTGTGAATTGATCTTCGGAAAAAAGTGCTTCAAAAAACTAAAAGCAAAAAAAAACCCACCATGACTGAACGAAGGGAGTGGCCGAGAATGGGTAAAAAAAAGGGCGGAGGTGACCGAGTGCGTGGCTCTGACAAGACAAATGACATTTTAATAATTCCCTGACACAGTGGCGTGTGTCAAAGCGGCAGTCGAGCAGCACGAGAGACGTCGGGACACGGGATGCTGTTCTTGTTAATAAACTCGCTTGTTGGTACAGCCAACGAGAGACGAGCGACGCATGGATTTGTTCATGCGACGACTTCGGAAAAGAGAGGTAAGTAACGACGAGGAAAAAGAGGCGTCGTACGAGCGGGAGTTCCGATGCCCACTGTGGATTCGCCGCGTTGAGGACGCCTCAAGTGCATCGGTAATTGCACTTTCTGACGTCACTGGCGAACGCGAGTGTACTCGGCCGTGCTGCCGACCGGTGCGAATGCGGGCCATCGTGTGGCTACGACTGTGTGTCGCGTACGCTGTGCGAACGCCGTTAACTAAACTTGTGGTAAGTTATGTACGTGTCAGGGTCCGGGGGCTGTAAAATGCGCAGCAATCGCTGAGTGCTCCGCTGCAGATTGTGATTTATGACCGAGCGGGCTCTCCGGCTAATGCGACGAATTGGGCTATTATTTTTACGTTCGATGGCCGCGCCGCGCTTTGACGCAGAATGCACTCGAGCGAGCGAACGCCTTCACCGTCGTGTCGGCCCGTACGGCACGTACGGAATAACATGAAAAAATAACACACGTCGAAAAGACATGCGAAAGTAACGTACGTCTAAATAACATGCAAAAATAACATCGAACTGACATACCAAAATAGCATACGTCGAAATAACATACAAAAATAATATAGGTCGAAAAAACATGTAAAAATGACGTACATCGAAATAACATGCAAGAATAACATACATCGAAATAACATGCAAAAATAATATACATCGGAATGACATTCAAAAATAGCGTACATCGAAATAACATGCAAAAATTACGTGCGTCGAAATAACATGCAAAAATTACGTACGTCGAAATAACATGCAGAAATAACATCCAAAAATAATATAGGTGAAAAACCATTTAAAAAATAACATACGTTAAAAATATGTCGAAAATGCGCTTTCGACATATGGTGTTATTTTTGTGCAGTGTTATTTTAACATTGGCCTCATTTACACGAACGATGTTTCGACTATACGTTGCGAAACTTCGATTAATGACGACAAAAATAGGAGTCATGGCGGAAGCCCTTTTAATGACAAAAGAAACGCTGTTGATAATGTAGCGTTAAACTCACACTCGGAGTCTCACGAGGTATGCGCATACAAAATTAAGCCGTTCCGGATAATTCTCACGCGAGCAGACACCGCAACAGCTGACGCTGCGGAAGGTCAGAACAATCAATAATACCGTGAATATAATCACCCACGGGAGGAAAAAAATAAAATAAAAATTAACCGCTCGAGAATTCAGTCACGCAGAGTCGGCACATGTTTATTTTAAGTTCGACTCGCTGAAAGTTGTGATACGCGTTCTCGTGACCCTGAAGTTGCGGGAGAAAAAAAAAGAAAAAAACCTGATTAAATTTACCGCTCTAAGCAAAATCCACGAGGACGCGAAGATGCGATGAAAACGAGTTTCATTTTCCCGCTCCGTGGAAACATTTTCCGAGCCGCTGGGGCCAAGGTGAGAATATGAGGAAATTTTTTTTTTTTTTTAAATGAGAAAATGATAGTGCAAAAATGTTTTCGACAGGCCTCGGAGCCGCGTAGGCTGCCGGCAGTGCGCAAGGCCACGCGCGAGTCGACTATCTACTTAACTATACACTTATATATCCCACCGTGCGTCGACGTCTCGGCGGTCCGATAGGTATATATCCGCGACCCAACGGCGGGCACCTTGACCACGCATAAACATGCGCTGGTGCAACGATCGAGCGCTCTCCCGGTTATATTGCTCCCAAAGAACAGATGCTACAACGCGTACGCTCGATATATATTTATGCTACCCGAGAATATATATACATGCATATACATGCACATAAATAAATAAACATATATATATATGTGTGTATATATATGTAGACACATTCGATGGAACGAGTCACCAGCCGACAGAATTAGCCAGACAAGAACGCACTCACACACCCAGAAGCGCATGTACAACATTGAAATGCCGGCATGTTTCTCTACATGACATTTTTTTAGCATAATGCGATTGGAGTAGGACCGCGATTATCCGAACCCGTCGGGATGATCGAGGTTCGGATGATAGAAATTCGGATGATAGAAATTCGGATGATAGAAATTCGGATGATAGAAATTCGGATGATAGAAATTCGGATGATAGAAATTCGGATGA
>JAPYZC010008881.1:0-11814 GCA_030522665.1 Ichneumoninae sp. A BG-2022a
ATTATTATGCTAAATTAATCTTCTCAGTACCTTTAGTATACATGATTTTTTTCAGATTTTTACACCATCAAGAAGTACTTGCAATTTTCTCTTATTGTTACGAGACTCCCTCCTTAAGTTTGTCACGACCTTATTAAAAAAATAAAAAAAAACAAATCGGTGGGTAAATATGCCACTTGAAAACAGTGGCAGAGGTTTTAATTCGATATCTCGACATTTTTTTTTAAAAGTGCCGTTTCGCAAAATTTAACATAGGATTTCCTATCCTGAAAATGGTCAATTTTTAAAATTTCGAAAAAGCTTCCGGTCTTGCGTATCACATTGCACCACAGCCGAAGGTGCACTGCGAGTATAGTATATCGAGCATACGTTTTGTGTCAGATGGGAGCTCGTAAAGCTCGTAAAGCTTCGTTAATCCCGGTGTTTGGATCGCCGTACTACGCCGAAGATTTTCCTGGTAAGGCGGAACTCACGCAAGACTGGAAGGTCTGCATGAAACGACCCTGAAGATTTCTGTTTCTGGAATGTCTTATCTGCCACGCGTCATTCAATTGTGCGCGCGATGCGGTTCTTTTTTTTTTAATTTCATTGAGACATTTTGGGAAGTCTGTAAAAGCAACAAAAAAATTATGACTTTTCCCATATGTATTTTCATTGATTACATTGGATTTAGAGAGCTTTGATACAATTAACGATCGTCACGTTGTAAAAATATATTACACAATATCTGCACTATTTCTATACTATACCGTAATTCACTTTACTAAAAAGTATCGTCATGATTCTACAGCACAAATTTCATCGAATCGACACTCCGCCTCGGTGTCCGGATAATTATTTTTCATTGTCGATAACGGGCAAGGTGCATCGAGTGGACAACCAGGAAGTTGAATTGCGCGCTCCTGATGCAGCAGAAGAATGCTCGGTCCCTGAGTTTCACAGCTGAAAAGAAAAACCGCATATTGTGATAAAGACTTAAGGAGGTTGGAGCGAGTGGTGTTCATTTTGCCTAAATTCGAGAAATTCGGGCAAGAATTGCAAGAATTGCACACTTCCCAATGTTATAAAAATCTGAAAAAATGCATCCTTATTATAGGCATTGAAAAGATTCATTTTGCACAATAATAATTTCAAAATGGTATTAACAAATTGTTGAAAAAATGTTTATCTTTATTTTGATTTTTCTTGTTTTTTTTACGTGAAAAAATGTCCAAAAGTCAAAATAAAGATAAAAATCTGAAAAAATTCATAGGTATTCCGAAAAGTGAACGAATCTTTTTCATTAAAAAAAAGTTGAGTTACCACATACTTTGATGAACAATTTTTTTTTTCAACAATTTGTTAATAACATTTTGAAATTATCATTATGTAAAATTAGTCTTTTCAATGCCTATAATAAGTATGAATTTTTTCAGATTTTTAAGATTTTTATAACATTGGGAAGTGTTTGCAATTCTTGCCCGAATTTTCCTTCCTTCAACCTCCTTAAAAAATATAATTGACGATTCAAGGCGGCAATTCAATTTTTTTTGAGTTCTCGCTTCATTTCCATGTCTCGAGAAAATATATACTTACTCGTACAGTACGAAAACGATACTTGACGCAAACGCGTCTATCCGAGTAGTCCGCCAATGCCAATTTTTCTCATACGAAAATGACTCATGGGTTAGAGGACTTTCATCTCTCGCTATGCCCAAAAGCCCCAGCAGTTTCAAAAGTGCTCCCGAATGGGTAAAATATGCTCTGACTTTCGTTTCGTCGTCGGATCTGCAAACAAAAAAATTATTCGATTACGTATTCACATTTATTTTAATCCGCCGACTATTGGCTTGTAGCGTGTTGTTTAGAATCTGGGAAAAAACTCACTGGAAAAAATCAAACATATCCATCATAGCGACGCACGATTGTTGATATGTTAAAGGATATCCGTAGCCATCGAGCCAATAATACTGCAAATCATGCGCAAACTCGAGAACCTATCAATCAAATATTAATGATTATTATTCTTATTAATATTAATTCTTAATATTATTATTAATATTGATCATTAATATTATTACTATTAACCGAATGTTCGTCCCCATTTGCCATCATAATTATGCGAATTTTCTACTCTAAATATCTATTTTCTCAACACCCAAAGTGTGAAATGTTAAATTGTTTTCTTTCTATAAAAATGTCAAAGATTTATTATGTTATTAAACGAATGTAAAAGGGATTTTTCCCGTCTATAAATAAATAAATAAATAAAATATGGTATAGATGAGGCGAACCGCATCTTTAATTTTTGAACAAAAAATTATGATAGTAAATCAGACAATAACGTAACAATTTGTTCCTAAAGTTCGTCTCTGTTTGCTACATTGAACGAGTCTTTGTTATTTACCGTAATCGAGTTCGAAGCCGACACGCTCCGAAATTTCGCTTAACATTTTGACAACGATTGTACTATTCACAAATTTTTTCGTTTCTCTGTACGATTCAGGATTGTTGTCAATTTCCTCACGCCAACGTTTACAACGCTTGTAAAACTGTCATTATTGGTATAGTGAGTCAGAAGTCACAAGAAATGACGCTCAATATCAAATAATTTCTAAATAATTACTCAATTATTCGGCAATGAAAAAATAATGCGCAAGCAATGTCCGAATTTAGCTTGAAGTATGTTTACGTCGATTTACCCTTAACACAGGATCTTTGTATTCCGGTTGTGGATACCAAACATCCCGACTCTGCTTGCGTCCGAACAGGCCGAGTGCAAAGTACTTGGCGCTCTCTTCCGCTCGCTGAGTTGCCGTGTATTTAAACTGTAAATAATAAAACAGAAATAAGTAAATAATTAAACCAATTAAATAAAACATTGCTTATACATGGTAGACATTTTTTCATCAAAAAAATTCCCTGATTTTTCACTGACCAATTAAAAATGTTCCCTGACCACAAAAAAAATGAAATTAATGATGCAAATGAAAATGCCTTATTATTGTATTAATGTTTAATTCTATTTTTTTTTTTGTTCTTTTTTTTTTATGTTACATATTTTTTTAAGGCTCCCTTTTATGTATTTCTTATTTACTTATAGAAGGTTCGGCGACAATTTACCTTTTCCCTGACCAATTTTGAAATTCCCCGACTTTTCCCTGATTCCCTGACAAAGATTTTATTCCCTCACTTTTCCCGGTTTTCCCTGACGGCGGCCAATTTTTTTCTTGCATTAAAGTACACGAGACCTGTTATATTCTTATCTCAGTTTTCGTGTGGAAAATATTCCAACAATTACTTAATACTCGATACTCAATATACTTTACACATGATATTATGTTAAATCATATGAGCTATATTATATTTCTTTGTAAAAGAGTTTCTCCCGTTGATAAATAAATAAATAAATTGATTTAATTTTCTCATTTCTCATGAATTCCATTTCATTACATTACTAAATTTTCTTTTTTTCCAATAAAAAAATGTGCACCTTGTAAGTCCGATTGCTGTAAATCTCTGGCATTAACAAGGGGTATCTAGATTGAAATCTCTCTGCAAGAGAGACGAGTTCCCTTTCGCCCTCCGGAGCCAAGAACATTGCGTCTGCGTTCGAGAACAAGATGTTCCAATTTCGCA
The DNA here is from genome assembly GCA_030522665.1 of Ichneumoninae sp. A BG-2022a. Lineage (NCBI taxonomy): Eukaryota > Metazoa > Arthropoda > Insecta > Hymenoptera > Ichneumonidae > Ichneumoninae sp. A BG-2022a. Next base: position 3,619 of record JAPYZC010008881.1, read on the forward strand.
AAAGTTCCGTCTCTTCATCGGTGAGCGTTCCGTCTCCCAGGCGATGGCTCTTTACTATCGAGTCCCGAATCGTCGGCAATTCGGCGATCAGTTTGCTTGTCCATTTTTTTCCTGCGTACCTTGTGCCGTGTCGAAAGAACATCCATATCTTCGTAGCTTCGCAACCTGCGCAATAATTTTGGTCAGAAAAAAATCTATCGAAGCCTCTGCGACTTGCAAACCTACCCGAATACTTCAATTCCGAATCGTTCAGATTCGCTATAAATCTGTAAGGCGTCATAGTGTTGAGACGGCATTTGTAATTGTTCTCTGCCACCAGGCAATCCACAGAATCGGCCGCGACGCTCGCGCAGGCGATCGACAAGATCGATAAAAGCGGCAACGTTCGTCGCAGAAACATCGTAGCCGATTCAATGAACATTTGCACAAGCATTTAAAGTTGCAGCGAAGCGATTGAAAATTTTACAAGTCGAGTACATCGTTTTCTTCTTAGACGGTTGCGTCTTAGACGGTTGCGTTTCATCTATTTCTTCAAAGTGGAGATTTCGTTTTCTGAAAATACATTGATACGTACATGTGACGTTTGGGTTGGAGTAAATTGTGAAAAAAAAGGCAAAGTGTTTTTATTTTTGTTTCCGCTGTCACTGTCACGTGAATTTAACCTCCGATGCTCAGAGCCTCTCCGCCTCTCCAGTCATACTTCACAGTATTGACAAACGACCAAACGCATACTTCATCGCAGCTCTCCGCGATCGAAGCGACAAATGTGGTGATCTTTTCGAACCCAATTTATTGTCCGATTCGTCGACCACAATTTCCAGCAAAGATTCAACTTTGCTATATGATTAGAGATTATTATTATTATTATTATTATTATTATTATTATTATTATTATTATTATTATTATTATTATTATTATTATTATCATCATTATTATTATTTATAATTTTTGGATGGTATTTTTTAGAGATATCGAAAAATTGAACTTTTGAAAACTAAATTTTGTTGATTAGTTTGAATGCAATAAACGTCCGTTTCTATAAAAAATAGACGACAATCTTTTTTTCAGTCAATATGTCATGTTTGATTTTCTTTTAAAAATTCTAGAGTAAACTCTCAAGTGTATAGAGTGATCTCATATTTTTGTTTGGATTGGTGAGATACCCGTTTGATAGCTATACTCCGTTTAAGATCGATTTTTCATAAAAAAGAGAGATATTCATCACTTTCCATTGGATTTTATAAAAATTCTGACACTATCCACAATAATGGAAGTTAAAAAATCAAATAAAAAAGGGATTGGGGATTTTTCATTAAAAAAAGGGGTTTTTAAATGAAAAATCGATCATAAAGCAATTTTTTTTCCAATATTACTTTTACACGTTATCAAAAAGTGCTCTTTTGATAGCCGTTGGATTTTATCAAAAAGTTAACGTTTAGATCACTCTTAAACTATAGAAACATTATGTCGATTTCGTAACATGTCAAACGATGTCTTTTAGGTCTCTCTGATAGACGGCATAAAGTTGTAATTTCGGTAACTATTTACATTTGGCAATACGGCAACATTTTGCTAACAGTTATACGTTATCAAAAAGTTAAGATTTCGGCAGGGCAAATATTGACATTTGGATGGACATAAGTGATACTATTTCTATCACAAAAGGATACCTTTTTACACGAGAAAAAATAGTTATCCGTAACATTCGTGCGGCATCGTTTCGATGCCTTTAGGATAACTTAATGTTACCTGGGTTCGTCCTCGCGCCGTTAAAATCACGTGCAACATCTAGCCTAACCCCGCGTCCTCTCCCAGCCGAGGCTCCCCTATGAAAAATCGCCGAGCGAATGACCAACAATGGCGATGGCAGACTGTCAAAGCGCGACCTCGACATTTTGCACTTGACAGTGAGCCGCGAGGTCCTGGCGAAAAAAAAAAAAAAAAAAAAAATAAATAAAAAGGGGAGAGGGGGGAGGACACGGAGCGGGCCAAAGTTCGGAGCGGAAGAATCGAGAAAGATTCAACGGATCGAGATGGCGTCGCGGTGAATTAAGAATGTTTTCGTCGAAAAGGGGCTAACGAAACAAACCCCTCCGATAGACCGTCGGGAAAGAACAACATCGACAGCTGGCGATGTCTCCGACCCGACGTCGTCGTTGACGTTGGAACGCGAGAAACCCGCGAACGAGCCGAGGGCCCGATAAATCGGATGATAATGTTCAAGACCGAGGAATCGCCCAAGGACAGTTTCCTGCAACAAACAAAGGCTGCGAGGGAGGAACGCGCCCACGAAAAATGCAAGGAGGACGCCGTGGTGTGCATACAGAAGAACGTCAGGGGTTGGCTCGCCCGGGCGAGATTCGCCAAAAAAATATTGTTGGTTCACACGCCGATTCCCCCTGTCGCGGGGTCGTAAAATTATTGTTATTTTTTTTTTTGCCATTTTTCAGAGTAGAATTCGACGCTTATTTCCCCGAAGAGGCGCCCGGAAAAGCGTCCGCGGAGCTCAAACCCTGCCTGCAGGTGTACAGGATCGTCACTAGATTTCTCAGGGTTTTCAGGAAGGAGAGGGACCAAGCGAGGATAGAGAATTTGTGCAGGTGAGACGAGTCTAAGTTATATATCTTTTTTTTTTTTTAGATGTATTAGTGCAATTAATTTATTGTTTCTTTTTTGCAGGTGAGACGAGTCTAAGTTATATGTTGTTTTGTTTTTTTTTTTAGATGTATCAGTAAAGTTAATTTATTGTTTCATTTTTGCAGGTGAGACGAGTCTGAACTACATTTTTTTTTTTAGTAGTACAGTAGAACCTCGATTATCCGAATTGTCGCTGGTTCGGATAAAGTTTCTATTATCCGAACAATTGCGTGAAATTCTTGTATTCTTACATTCAACAACAAGCCGATTCAAGAACGCTCGAGCTCGCATGGACTCGCACAGCGGTACCGTAAATGCACGCCAGTTGTATGCACAGTATTTATGAGTTTCTCAGCCGAGCGAATACGCACGTATTCAAAATTTATTATCTCAAAATTATAACCGGTCTCGTAGTTTAGTGTGTTATGGATTCAGCGTCCAGTCCTTCGACCTCTAAGCGTAAGCATAATGTATTTACGTTGGAGAAAATTGGAAACGCTTTCCAAACTCAATGAGGGAGAGATGAGCACATTGTTAGTGGGCTTGTATGATGTTTGTGCGTTAACGATCTCTGAAATTAAAAAAATTTGGCTGTGATAAGACGTACAACTTTCTTGCGCGAAACGAAAACTGTGGATTTCATGGTGAAGGTTTGAAGTTATTTAAAATATGTGGGTACCGTAATTTTTTTGATATTTATCACGCTATATCGCTTAACGCAGTTTGACTGTTCTGTTATACGAATTTTTGTTAATCCGAACGAGCTCCGGTCCCAATTGGTTTGGATAATCGAGGTTCTACTGTAGTAGGGTAAACCGGCCAGTGAATGGACCGTTGAGCAGATGAAAAAGCCTTTGAACAGACTTCTTTATGCACATGCTCTTATGGAAAGTGTCCGTTCATTGGCCCTGTCCATTCATTGGCTGGGTTACCGTACAAATAATTTATTAGCAAGACGTTACATTCGTTCTCGATCATTCAAGTATGTTACATATCGGACGCTTAGAACAACGGTGTAACAACTTATATGGCAATCCCATAAGAGACGTTACACTGTTGTTCTAGGGGTGCGATATGAGTTGGTGATTACATGAATGTATGGTAAAATTATCTGCTAACGAGCGATCGACCTTGGTCCTTCAGCTCGAGAGTTTCTTTAGTTTATCTAGATATCTGTGATTAAGGTAGAACAGTATGAGTGTGAGTTAGTTTTTATGTGTGGTTTTTGTTGTACATTCTTTTGAGGGTTTCGTGTATGGTGTGAGTAGGGTATTTATGCGTAGTGATGATGTGTGTTGGTCGTTGGTTGCACAGTGGGTCGATGTATTCTAAGTTTTCACAAGCAAAGAGCTGGGTGAGATCTTTCAGTCTATTTGTAATTGGTATTATTCCGGTTTTTTCGTACAGCAGAGAGTTTCGTGGGTTGAAGGTTTTTTTATTTATTGAGTTAATATCTTTTCACAGATTACGCCTTTACGATCGGTATAAAATAAGTCTTGAATTTAGAGTTCTAAATACGAATTGTCGAAGATGTCAACACTTCAACTTATATTTTTGAATTTATTCAACTAATAACATGTGACTAACAATATGAAATTTAATGCATCTGACTGGAAGTTTTTATGCAAGAACTGGTATGTCAAATTTGATGTACAATTGTAATGAAAAATTGATCAGTGTATTGAAAACATTGGGAATATTGTATTTTTTATAATTTACTTTAATTTCAATGAAAAAGTATATTTATTTTTCATCCCAATTGTACATTAAATTTACATTTTTTTTTCAGTGTATTTATATGTATTTAAAAATCATTCGAATTTCTGTTCCAGATATCTCGTAAAATCTCTGGACTCGGATTCGCCTAAACTTTCGTACATAGGCGTAGCGTTGAGCAAAGAGCACTACATATCATGGATATCGCAGGTGAAAACCGTGCTCCATCACTGCATGACCGGTTTGGACAGCCTGAGACCCGAAATACCCGCCGATCACAGATCGGTACTTTTGCGATTGCACACGCTCGTCAGCTTCACCGCGTCGGGGACGTGGGCCATACAGAAGGTCGAAGGAATGGAAAAATTGGAGGCTGGGATGAAACAGCTCTGCGCCAATATAATGGGTCATCTAGTCAACAATGGTTTTTACACGGTTATGCGGGTAAATGAAAAATTTATCGATATCTCAGCTTTTTTTTGTTGTTTAAGTCTTTATTTTTTGTCGCATTAACATCAAAGGTTTCGAGCGACCACATTGAGTATAAATTTATTTTACATTTATGTCTTGTTGTTTGTAGTTGATTATTGACTGTGGTTTGCCTTATATTTTGTTGTACATATCGGATTTTTTTAGCATTTCGATTGTTTTTTGATATCTCAGCTTTGTATCTATTTATTTAAATGGAAACGGGATGAGCCCAATTACAAGTTAATGGGAAACACCATTATCCGAGTTGAAACCGCGAGAGCGAGCAGACGCCAGACAATACTGGGCGAAAAAGAGAAGATACATAAAAAAATTAGCAAATTACAGAGAGAGCGTAAAAGATAGATGCTCTAATAAATAATTCAGAGACTCATAATCTGTTCTCGAGAAACCGTAGGAGTCTTCAAGAACTCCAACGTCTCCTCTATTTATTATTACAAAAATACATCGAGAGGATGATGATAATTATCTATGAACAATTACGCATTAGACACATTAGAAAAGAATTATCATAATTTCCGGCATTTAGTTGTTTTCATTGTTATTTTAATTTTATTAATTTATAATTTATAATTTATAATTTTATTTAAAATTTGTTCACAATCATTTTTGTGCCGCACCTTTTTTTTGTTACTCATCGGTGTATTTTTTATTTCAGATTCTTCTGGTCAAAGGATTGGGTAGGAAGGAAATTGCTCTGACACCTGTTGCACTGTCGGCAGCGGTCACGCTCTCCTTAAGACCTCTGATATCGTCGAAAATGTCGGACAAGCTGGTTTCCTTGTTCCTCATAAATATATTCAGCGTTCCCGCTCTGGTATATCATCTGAATCTCCTTTCGCCTGAGGTGAAGTCAAATTCATTGATAATAAACCATATATTGTGATGTATAGCAAATATTTTCTCGTAACGATGATGATCCGTTTGATTTTTTTTAGTGCACCGCGTCCTTCATAACGCACAAGCTGTTCGCTCGTTCTTTGGAACTATTGAATTCGGAACAAAATTTGAGGATAGTTTTCAACGCGTTGGAAGGAAGCTACGCCCTCTGTTTACTCGCCAATTTGATACAACTAGCCAATATCGAGAAGGACGAAGTTCTAAAGGATGTTTACTTTCCATCGTTTACGGTATATCTAAAATGCACTAGTTTAAGGTAGTACTAGCGCAATGACTGACGCCGCCTAAGTTTGAGAGGAAGAAAACAGAATTACAAACACTTCGCGATCGGATAAAAATCTGAAAAAAATCAAGCATATGGAAGATGCTGATAAGATTGTTCGTCCATAATAAGGATCCCAAAATGTTATTCGTTTCCTTTATGTTAAAATTTGTTTAAAATCATAATTGTCAAGTATGAGATGAAATTCTGAAAAAATTCATACGTGTTCAGGAAAATTAACAAATGATTTTCGTAAGAAAAAAGAATTTTGGTTGCCGCGTAATTTGTTGCACAATTTTTTTTCAGTAATTTGTTATGAACATTCTGAAACTATTATGCAAAAACAATCTTTTCAGCACCTTTTATATGCTAGAATTTTTTTCAGATTTTTTTCTCATCGCGAAGTGTTTGTAATCTTTGTCTTTTTTCTCTCGAACTTAGGCCGCGTCAGTCATTGTGCTAGTACTTCCTTATGGATGGTTCATACGTAGATTCCCAGCCAAAAGTGAGATTCAGTGAAAATTTCAACACTTCCCAAGCATATAAATGGATATAAAAAATCAACGATTTTCTGGTTTTCTTTTTAACAATTAATTTTTTAAATAATTTGTTAAAATTTTTGTTGACTATTATGCAAAATCAAAGGTCTCATAATTAATGCAACTGAATTAAAAAAAAGTTTCGCATATCGCAAAGTACTGCAATCTCGATGCAAATTTCGATCGTCTATGTATCGAAACGCGTCAAAACGACCTAATTTTTAATAATGTTTTCCACAGTTTGTCGCGACGAAGATATTAGAGGCATGCCAGCAATACGTAGTCGCAAAGCAGAGTAACTTGACGTATTGGCATCCGGTGCTTGGTTGTTTTGCTCAGGCCGTCGACTCGTACCTTCACGGTGCTATCGAGTACACGAAAGCTCAGTTGACTTTCCTTTGGAAGGGAAAAATCGTCTCACAGTTGATCGGTAAGCTCAGTCGTTGCATTGCGATGAAAACGATAAATAATTTCAGTTTATTGACTTTAATTTCAGTAATTGACTTTTAATTCGTTAAATAGTTTTAAATTTAGTTTTAAATTTTAATAGTTTTTAATAGTTTTAAATTTGTTAAATAAAATTCAGGTCAGCCGTTGATGGATCTCGTGGAAAAGGAAGCGCCTCCTCCAATGGACCAGCAGAGTACGTCGATCGGCACGAATATCTTCCGTCGGGCGTTTCTCGAGGCTCGCACGAATCGAAACAACAGCAATAAAAATTATCGAAAACTCGGCAGTCCCGAAACGACAAAAATCGCATTAATTTGTTCGCTGTATCAAACGGCTTTCCACACCCTTACGGAAATGAAATCGGACATTCTGACTGGACTTTGCTACAAGGATAAGATATTGTACCACATGTGGCTATTTCTTGGAACACTGGGACCACACTGCGGCCTCAAAGCGTTTTTGGATCATCTTGCAGCGAACACAAAGTGCACAGCACCCGAATTTCAAATGCTTATACTCTTTTGCGACTGTATGACGCATTATGTTACGTGCGTACTGTTCATCACTTCAGTCGGTGGTTTTATTATTTTTAAACAAGATCGAACCAAATTCACTGTATTCGAACAACGGGACGTATCGCACTTTTGACATTTCACTATCGTCGCGTTGGCCACAAACTTATCAGTCGACGATTTATCTCGTCCGCGTTAATAATCGGAGAAAACTTTGATTTTTAGAATATTCGACGACATGGAGATGTACGAACAACAGGACCCCTTCAAGCTCACCGACTTTGTGACAATGTCATATTTTTTGAATCAATTTCTCTACAAGGCGGTGCTCAATAATTTATTCGGTAATTATCATTTCGTTAAGCGACAAACATTGACGATGAACGAGCGTGAAATATTTTTAGCTGCATAAAATAATTTTTTTTTTCTTATATTTTACAGATGTTAAATCGGTGTCTAATAATCCTCTATTCACGTCACTTCATACACTGCTGATGGCAATATATCGTCGTGACTGCAGAAGAAGTTTTTGTCCCGATGGTCACTGGCTCGCGAAAGTGAGTACACAAAACTCGAAGTAGGGTGAATTATCCATTGACTGAACACCCACCAATGAATGGACAAATCAGTATTTACCGGATAATCTCACTTACACGACAACCTAATGCACTCTATTTTTTTTATATTAAA
>JAPYZC010008883.1:0-10816 GCA_030522665.1 Ichneumoninae sp. A BG-2022a
AATTAAAGGGCTTAAGCCGTGGTAGCTTAAAAAAAATTAGTCTGAATAATTAGTAACGGAGAAATAATTATATTATAAAATATATTAAACATAGTAAAGGCGTTGTGGTTTAAAAAAAAATTGGACGAGCCAGAACGATGCATTTTATCCGTGGAAAAAGCATAGAATCACGTATATTGTAAAATATTTATGTAATGCATAGGAAAAATGTTTACCGAAAAATGAATTTAGGAATATTATTTCTACAAATATACGTCATCGTATGTAAAGTCTGTAAATAAATGTCCACGCGAACGGACGTTACAGCGTAACTGTAGGCCATTAAGTAGTCGGAGTACGAACGATGCGAGGCTTTAATTTCGAATGATATTATTAACTGGCTGATTGATAGTCTCTCGCGCGAACGGCGGCGTTAAAGTCGTGCAGAACGAGTGTGACGATCTTCGAAAAAATTAAAGGGCTTAAGCCGTGGTAGCTTAAAAAAAAATAGTTAATGACGGAAAAATATTGGCGAAGGCAGAACGATGTATTTTATCCGTGGAAAAAGCATAGGATGACGTATATTGTAAAATATTTATGTGATGCATAGAAAACATGTTTACCGAAAAATTGATTTTGGAATAGTATTTCTACAAATATACGTCATCGAATGCAAAAATTACGAATAAAATGTCCACACGAACGGTCGTCACAGCGTAACTGTAGGCCATTAAGTACCTGAACTATGAATTTTTAATTTTTAATGATGTTATTAACTGGCTGATTAATCGTCTCGCGCAAACAGCAGAGTAGCGGCGTTAAAGTCGTATAGAACGAGTGAATCGCTCGTAGGGTCGATAATGGCTTACGAAAAAAATTAAAGGGCTAAAGCCGTGGTGGTTAACAAAAAGTTAACTTTGTATAATTAATATCGGAAAAATATTGCCGAAGGCAGAATGACCTATTTTATCCGTGGAAAACGCACAGGATGACGTAGATCGAAAAATATTTATGCAATACATAGGAAATATGTTTGCCAAAGAGTTTTGTATTTCGGACACATATTTTGGAATATTATTTCTACAAACATCGAACGCAAAGTCTGTAAATAAAATTTCCACGCGATTGTGCGAGAAAAATTCGCATACTCGAACTATAACGAAATGCAGCACTTCAATTTTTGTTTCACATTCCCTATGAAAAAAATGCTAACTCTTACAATTTTCGGTATCTGGACTCGAGAATTTGTTTAGATAATCCCAACACCATTGCCAACAAATGGAACTTTTTATACAATTATTTATAGTTGTTTAGGGTAAGAAATAAAAAACGCTTTTTCGCCTAAATCCGTCGAGCTCACCTTAACTAAAAATTCAATTTCTTCAATCGAGCTAATTTCTTACCTCGACTGTCTTCTGGGCGTCAGCGGCGATCCGTGCGAGATCTGTCCGAGGTTCAGAGCTGCGCTGCCGTTGACCCTACAAGTGTCGACCCTCTTTCTCGGCGGGTCCGCCTCGGATTGTCCACCCGTGCCTCTGATGCTGCTTCTCATAACTTCGAGCTCGTCCTCGCAGGCCGGTCTTCTCCGTTTTCGCTCCAACAGCAGGAAATAGATGACTTTCTCGGTGTTGTGACTGAAAGATTCGACAACATCGTCGATTTACTCGAAATCGCGACTTCCCTGACTCGCGGACTTACAGTAGAACACCGATTAACCGGGGTCGAATTAATCATGCGTCTTCCCAGGTTTTTAAAATATTTTTTTATTTATGCACGGAGTGCGGCGCCACACAGTAAAAAGTTTGTACTTTTTGTCCACAAACGACCACAATTTTTTAATTGTTGTTTTTCTAATTTCACAAACCAAAGTACAAACTAAAATTGTTAATTGCACGAGATATAAAAGGGCAGTTTTGTAATGTTCAAACCCGAACAAACGAGTTTGTCACAAATTTAACAAAATTATGTTTACGAAACGTCGTATTCCGATTTTACGAAATTATTTTTTACTGTGCACTGTACTTCCAAAAAAAGACCACCTTACGTACTATTAGTGAAAAAAATATCCTAAGCTTTACATTCTAGTTCACACTATTTAAAAATGAAGTATACTTAATTATTAAACACATTTAAACATTTTTTTTTGTATAACTTGTACACTGTAAAAATAAATTGTAAATTTAATATACTAGAACTTGAAATTTGGCAACATTGCTCATATTAATTAAACATTAATGTACTTTGCTTGTAAAATAAAAATACCATATATGAAAATAACAAATCTTTTGCTTGAAATTTACAAAAATGTTAATGAAAAATACAAATTTTACTGTAAAGTTGCAACGCACGTGCGTTTAAAATTTCAGAAACGGTTTATGTAAAAAAGCGTCCAAAACAGTTCATTAATTTTCAAACAACATTTTTTTACTGTGTATACAAGTAGTACCAAAACCAAATATGTCAATGTAACTAGTCAAAGCAAAGTTGTATCATTAGCCATTATTGACTCATATAGTTTCGCTGTCTAGTTCGGATTAACCGGGATTTCGATTATGCGCGGACTTTTCGGTCCCGAGCATCCCCGTTAATCGGGGTTCCACTGTATCTCGTTCGTCAACGACAAAAATTATCTCAGCGTTGGATTTTTCCACCCATATAGCTTACTTGGGACTGAGCAATTCCTGGATGAGTTTCGCTCGTTCCTTGAAGCATCCGAGGCTCGCGATCGCTTGGAGCACGTCCGGATCGATCGCATCCACGGACGGAATAACGTGAGTCTGAACTACGTCCATCATCGACAATTCCAGCTCGAGTTCACCCTTGCCGGCCGCGGTGACCCAGATATGCCTGTTGATCTCCGCCAGCTGTGAACACGAATCCAATTGAGAAAAAAAAAAAAAAAAAATCCCCTCGAATTGAAGTCTTTCGTTCGGAAACTCGAAATCTGTAATCGCATACCGGAAATGGAAAATATTCTAGCTCCAATTTTGTGGAGCGGAAAATTTGGCGGAAATTTTGATTTCTCATGTGTGAAATAATTTTTTTTTGTTTTTTTGTTTTTTTCGATACAACTTAATGGACTCACCGTAAGCCTCTTGTCGGGGTTGACCTCGATCATTCCGCGCAGTAAATTCTGACAGTCGGGCGGGACGAAGTGAGGTATGTGAAAGACACCGCGTTTGACTTTCTCCAGAAGTTGGCGAAGATTGTCGTCGTCGAACGGCAAAGCGCCGACGAGAAGGGCGTAAAGAATTACACCGCATGACCACACGTCGGCCTTCCTGCCGTCGTACTTCTCGCCCTGTTGGAATCGACGTGTTTTCAATTATTGCGCGGTTCTTACATAGTCAGCAAAAAAACCTAATAAGAGGAATAATTTAATGATGTGAAAAAAATCTTTAGCGAAAGTTCTAAGTAAGAAGTGTCCTTGGAAGATGTTGCGGGGGCGACTGTCGGGGAAACTTGGAAAGTCTGGAAAAGTTAGGGAATTTTTAATGCGTCGGGGAAATCAGGTAAATCTCACGAAATTTTTTCACGAAGTTGAGTTATTTCTAAATTGTGTATATATGATTATATTTTTAATTTAATTTCACACGTGGGACTTCCAATAATCAGTTTCCGGAAGAGGGATTTCAGTATTACCGAAGATATTTTCAGAAATTAGTATTAAAAAAAAATGTCACTCGTTATTGACCATTTTTTTAAACTGACAGTAAAAGGCTTAAAATTAAAAAATTGAAAGACATTACATTACGTTTCGATTGAAAACGTGCTAAATAAGAAATATGTTCGTTCGTGACACCGAGTGCTCGGGAGTGAGTCACAGTCTTCTCGGGACGACTCGAGAATTTATGGTGGTTTTAGTAATTTCTGAATTGTATATGTACAATATAAGATTATCGAACATATTTTCATAAACAACTAATTTCTTTTTTAACGTTTCAACTTATTATTAATGAATTTTTTTAAAATTTTGACTAACAATTTTTTTAATTGACCGTAAAAGAGTTAAATTAAACGAGTGCAAAGGCATTAGTTTCGATTGAAAAACGTGCTCAATGAGAAATATGTTCGATCGTGACACCGAGTGCTCGGGAGTGAGTCACAGTCTTCTCGGGACGACTCGAGAATTTATGGTGGTTTTAGTAATTTCTGAATTGTATATGTACAATATNAAATTGAATTTCACACGTAGGACTCGGAACAATCAGACTTAGGTGACGAATTCCAAGATTATCGAACATATTTTCATAAACAATTAAATTTTTTGTAACATTTCAACTTATTGTCAATTAATTTTTTAAATTTTGACCAACAATTTTTCTAATTGACCGTAAAAGGGTTAAATTAAACGAGTGCAAAGGCATTAGTTTCGATTGAAAACGTGCTCAATGAGAAATATGTTCGATCGTGACACCGAGTACACGGGAGCGAGTCACAGTCTTCTCGTGATGACTCGAGAATTTATGGTAGATTTAGTCACTTCTGAATTGTATATGTACAATATTTAAAAATTGAATTTCACACGTAGGACTCGGAACAATCAGACTTAGGTGACGAATTCCAAGATTATCGAACATATACGAATTCCAAGATTATCGAACATATTTTCATAAACAATTAAATTTTTTGTAACGTTTCAACTTATTGTCAATTAATTTTTCAAATTAAACTAACTTATTGTTAATGAATTTTTAAAATGTTGACCAACAATTTTTCTAATTGATCGTAAAAGGGTTAAATTAAACGAGTGCAAAGGCATTGGTTTCGATTGAGAACGTGCTCAATGAGAAATATGTTCGATCGTGACACCGAGTGCACGGGAGCGAGTCGCGGCCTTCTCGGGAGGACTCGAGAATTAATGGTGGCCTCGGTGCAGCTTTGTGTATGCCGGTCGCGATTGATAAAGCACGACGCTCGACTCTCTCCGCGTACAATGGCTATCAGGGCCGACGAGGACAACGACGACGACGAGAAGAGATTTAATCGGTCGATCTCTCCGCGGCAATAATATCCCGCGGTGAAATTTCATTAGCGAAGCGGATGTATTGTATAGATCGAATCAAGCGATCCTGACGGTCGCGGAGTCCTCGAGAGTGGGAGAGAGCGTTGAGAAAACCAGCGGGGGTTTCGGACAGTCATCCACATTCCGTCAAGTGGTATACGGGAAAACGATGCTGCCACGTAGGTACAGATTGTTCCTGAAATTGCTCCTTACACCGAGGCGCAGGGGAGACCGGGGTAAAATGGCACAGCGGGGCAAAACGGGACAGCGAGGGCAAAACTCGACTTTGCAATAATTTTTGGATGTCCCATTTTGTCCCAACGATACATATGGATTTTCAAACCCGTTTTGCCCCACGTACCATCATCGCGACCGTTCAAAAGTTATTCAAAAATTGTGGGTCAAAACGGGGCAGTGAGGGCAAAACTCGATATTGCAATAATTTTTGGATGTTCCATTTTGTCCCAACGATGCAGCCGGATTTTCAAACCCGTTTTGCCCCACGAACCATCGTCGCCACCGTTCAAAACTTATTGGAAAATTGGGTTTTGTCTCATTGTTCCGTTTTGCCCCGCTGTGCCATTTTGCCCCAACGATACATCCGAATTTTCAAACCCGTTTTGCCCCACGTACCACCATCGCCACCATTCAAAAGTTATTGGAAAATTGGGTTTTGTCTCATTGTCCCGTTTTGCCCCGCTGTGCCATTTTGCCCCGCTCTCCCCTAATACCGGCCGGGAGGACTTTGCGGCTTCGGCACACAAATTCCGCATCAGATTCGCTACACGGTCTAAACGCCGGCTCTTCCATGCCCGGAGTCCCTGGGTGTTTGCGCTGTTCGGCTGTTTCCTGTCCGGCTTGTTCACGATAACGAGAATGTCGTCACGAACCACTTGAGCGACTGTCGAGAGCTTAGGTGTATGCACGGAGAGAAAGGGAGAACCAAAGTTCAATTCGCTGCGGCACGAAGCGTTGCGTTTTTCGTCGACACTTCAGGGAATACGTCACACAACGACTTTGCTACTTTTCGAACTAAAAATCACAAGTGTGCTTGTAATGCAATGAAGTGTGTGCATATAAAGTATGTAAAGCATGTGAATGAATGAAGTTTTTTTTAGAATTTCTAAAAAAAGATTTCATGTCTTTGAATTCCGAAAAAATGCATTAATAACCGATGTATTTGAAACTTCACACATGGTGGTATTTTGGGTCGCTGAACTCGAATCTCAACTCGAAATTCAGATATTCAAAATGGTGCGAATATGTAAGAAAGAAATGTATGCATCGAAGGGTTAAAAGTTACACAAAAGTACGTGTCTATCTATCTATATTGACTTTTTGACAACCCAAATTTCAGAATGCAAAACAACTATCGTTATTAAAAAATGATCACTTCTCGTGAAACGATAAAATATCAAATTTAGTCACGCAGAAATGAAATTTATGTTTGCCGCAACGGTATAAATTTACTGCTCTCGCAGGGTCGAGAGTTTTTAATAAATTTAATAAATAGTGCAAAGTTTTTCAAGCTAAAATACCTGTCGATTGTCAGTTTAAAAAAAATCAAATTTTATAGTCACGAGTTTTTAATAAATTTAATAAATAGTCGAAATACCTGTCGATAGTCAGTTTAAAAAAATCTAATTTTATAGTAACAAAAATCAAATTTATGTCTGTCGCATCGGTAAATCTTCCTTTCACGCGAGAGCTTTCAGTGAGTAGCATAAAAGACAAATGCCTTTGGGGTATGCTCTCGCGGTATGCACCTGCGTGCTGTATTGCCGGTCATCGACCTCGCGCCCAAGCCCCCCCCCTCCTTTTGCCTTTCTTCTCTTAATTTATCGTCATCGCGTTTTCGTACACTATACAGAGGCTCGTTTTCGCTATTATGCCCTTACCCTAATGACTTCGGGACAGGCGTAGTGAGGCGAGCCGCAACTCGTTTCCAGCATCGAACCAGCGGGCTGCAACGACGCCATACCAAAATCCGCTATCTTTATGTTGTTCTTCTCGTCCAGTAACAAATTTTCAGGCTTCAGATCTCTATGACTGCAAACAAACATATTTTACGAACATTTTTATCGCGCAGTTTAAGTCATGTATAAAAATTAAATTCGTGGAATAATTTTCAAACTGAGACTTTTTGCACGTCAAATCTATATGTCAATGTAACATTACAATTTATCATGTATAGAAAATATATGTATAAGGGAAAACGGGGCAAAACTCAATGGTAGAATAATTTTTGGATGCTCCATTTTGTCCCAACGATACATTCGGATTTTCAACCCCCTTTTCCTCCACTGTCTCATTTTGCCCCGCTCTCCCTTATATTATATATATATATATATATAATTTGGGTTAGGGCATTGCGTTATTCAGCATTCAAGGTACGTTGGTCGGATTTGGCAAATCCAGTTTGCAGTCCACGCGAGTGAAACCCGTGAATAATTGATAGGGTTTCCCGGGTGCCGAAAACTCGGAAACTATAATGAATCGACCGATCGACCACTCGTTGGCCGTACGTATTTTCGAGACCGTTGCGAGATTCGCCAAGCCTACACGGTAAAAAATTACTATAAATTTAATGTACTGGAACTTGAAATTAGCTCACATTATTTACGTTCATTGAACATTATATTAATGTGCTTTTTTCTAAAATTAAAACACCGGATATGAAAGTTACAAATCTTTTGCCTGAAATGAAATTCACAAAAAATTTCATTAAAAATCAAAATTTTACTGTACAATTGCAACGCACATGTGTTTCAAATATCAGCAACAGTTTATGTAAAAAAACTTTCAATGCCGTTAATTACTTTTGAAACTAATTTTTTTACAGTCGTGACTCGAAACTTCGTGAAGTAATCTTCTTAATTTCCTCGCCCCGCCGAGTTCGCTCTCTCGGTCCATTGTTTCTACTTTTCTGTTCAAGAGAGCGAAACGAGTGGCGAGAAGACGACAACGATGCCTTGATTCCATTCCCCCCCCCCCAGAGAAAATGCGAGAAAATTTGTATTTGTTTTTCCTTCTATTTATTTAATATTGACATTTATTTCATACGCTTAACAGGAACGCGCAATTCTATGAATAATTAATTTTTTTTGTGGAAAAATACTCACCATATACTATGACTGTGGCAAAAGTCTAACGCGGAAATGATTTGTCGAAAGAACCTCCGAGCTTCCTTGGGCGTCAGTCGTGCCTTCTTCACGAGGTAGTCGAATAGTTCACCACCCGATACGTGCTCCAGTACGAGGTAACTGTAAAACGAGGCGATAAAACATTCTCCCAAGGGTTGCTTTATGTCCATACAAAAAAAACCGTCGCTCGAGTTTATGATGTTATTTTAGGTTTATACGTGGGATTTGTGCGGAGACACTCGAGTCTGAACGTACAAGGAATTCGCTACTTATCGGTGGGACAGCGCACAAAAATCGCGTCTGCTCGGTACGGGTTGAATCTACTTTTAGTTGTTCAGCAAATAGAATTCTAATTTTTGCAGGACGAGGCGGGCGAATAACCTCTTCGAAAGCGGATGTGTCTGTGTCGATAAGTCATCTTTCTTAAGAGGGCTTCGCTTGTAAATTCCCGAGCGAAAGTTTTTATTTCGTTAGAATTTTCGGACTTCGCGAAACAACAAAAATCGGAAAGAAATCGACTGTACCAAAGACGCAAGCAGCAGTTTGTAAAATAATAATACCGAAAAGTTATAAAAGTATTGATTAAAAAAAAAAAGCGATAATCGTTTGACAAATATTCAGGAGAAAAATGTTCATGTAAAATGAATTCGTTGATTTTTTTTACGCAAAACGTTAAGATTTTCTATTCTATAAAATAATGAAAGATTACCCGATTATTCGATACAAAGTTTTTTTTCATCAATTTCTTGATAAATTCTCAGAATTTTTATTGTTATGAAAAACCAATGATCGACTCAACCGCCCAAGGGTCGTTTCCTGTCCGGCTCGTTCACGAATCGGAAAGAAATCGACAGTACGAAAGACGCTAGGAGCACAGATTTTGCAAAATGATAATACCGAAAAGTTATAAAAGTATTGATTAAAAAAAACGATAATCGTTTGACAAATAATCGGGAAAAACAAATTTCGTGTAAAATGAATTCATTGATTTTTTTTAACGCAAAAATATCAAGATTTTTTATTCTATACACTGATAAAAAAATACGATTGAATCAACTAAGATTCGGGCAGGGACATTCAAATAAATATTTACTTGAACGAACACAATATTTTAATGACTCAAAAATATTTTGGTGGAATCACCCAACAAATTGTTGAACTAACCAATTTTTTAGCTGTACCAACAAAATATTTAGTTGAACGTCCCTGTCCGAATCTTAGTTGATTCAACCGTGTTTTTTTATCAGTGTAAAAAAATGAAAGATTATCCGATTATTTGATATAATGTTTTTTTCAATCAATTTCTTGATAAATTCTAAGAATTTTTATTGTTATCAAAAATCAATGAACGACGCAACTCCCCAAGGGTCGATTCTTTTTACATTTTTCTCCCATCCGGAAGCGTCCAAAGTTCTTATCGAATTCCCGAACTTTTAGGGTCCGCGTCGGGGGGTCGCGAGTGGGGATCAATAATTCAAAAATACAAGATAGGCTTACAGATATTTTTTGTTTTCGTAAACGTCCGAAAGTCCGAGTACGTGAGGATGGTCGATCAGTTTCATGATGGCGATTTCCCGTTCGACCTTCATCAACACGGACTCCGACAGTTTCTCCCGGTTGATGATCTTGATGGCGACCTTTTTGCCCAACACGCAGTGGACCCCGAGTTTCACCAGACCTGCGAGCAGCACAAAAAAAAAATAGAGAATGAGTGAAGAGAATAAAGTTCGTTGAGACGGCTAAGCGAATTCAAGAGAACAGGAGAGAAAAAACGGAAGATTGAAAAAAAAAAAACGAGGAAAAAAAAGGTAGCAACAGCCTTTGGTGCTCTCGTCGGTGACACGACGATACGGGGGAAGAAGAATTATACGCAATTACGGGAAGACGGGATCTCCTGAAATTAAATTGTCGAGCCTGGAGCGAGGTCGAGTAAAGTACGAAGGGTAGAACACGGCACCGGTGTACATTATAGTATGTACAGTGAGCGCCGAAGGGAAGAAATAATTATTTGCTTGAAATGAGGAGAGGGGATCCTTCCGGCGTTACATGAGAAATACTTTTTATATCAATTTTCTGCGTCGCTGTGCTTCTCCCGAGAACTCGATCGCTCATAGTCCAATAACGACCGGGATCTCCGGTTACCTGTTACGATGTGACGATGCACAGTTGGACGGGAGAAAAATGAAAAAATGATATGCAGGAGGGAATGTAAATAAAGAATGGGAAGAAAGTAGATTGGACGCGTTCGGATTACAGACGACCGTGAACAAAATTCGCGATGGCAAATGCCTCTTTTCTCATCTTTTTTTATAACGTTTTTCGGATTATTTATTTGCTATAAAAATATAACAATTAGAATTCGTTGACTGGATGGTCGGAGATACTTACACGTTCTTCGTATCTTCTAATACGATAGTCTTAATACAATATAAATTGTTGTTTATTTTTTTGTGAAAACTTTTATATTTGAAATTATTTTATTAGCGATGATAAATATCTGTTTTTTTCTCTGTAACATTTTTCGTACTATTTCTTTGCGATGAAAATAACAAAAATTCATTAACTGGATCGTCGTGAGCGTAGACTCTTTTACGTTCTTCATATCTTTAAATACGATAGTCTTAATATAATTACAATTTTTTGTGTTTCTGGTAAAAAACTTTATCTTTGATATTATTTGATTACCGAT
>JAPYZC010008884.1:0-11089 GCA_030522665.1 Ichneumoninae sp. A BG-2022a
AGATTATACTTCACCCATACTCGTTCCCATACGAATCCCCATATTCAACCCATACTCAATTTAATACCCTTTCCCATACGACTTTTTTCTACGCGGGATAGATAATCAAAATTACACACTGAACTTTCCCAAGTGCCAAAAAAAAAAAAAAATGTCTAACCTACTTTTTAGCCCAGAGTAGTCCGGTAAAGAATGTTCCGATTCCATCCAACGAATCTTTGCTCGTATTTTGGTTTCCGTTGAATCGTCACGGTGCGATCTGCCGATCGATCGTTGCCCCCCGGCCGAACAACGACCGCGCGGCTCGTCCTGATAGTGAGCTGAGTCACACGCGCGACCCTCACGGCGCCGGCCTTCAACGTTATCGTCTGATCCGATATACTGGAGCGCGCAATTAAAGGGAGCAACAGCGGCAATCGATCTCCGGGATCGTCGGATTAACCGCTCGATCGATGCGTCTGCGGTCGCGGCTCCCAACCGGCCGAACGACTCGAAGTGCCAAAAACCGTTCGTGAACCTACTTTGTAGTCGGCGTGACGAACGCGGCAAACGATCGACCTAAACGATGGAATCTTGTGCTCTGCCGGTAACTGCGGGTTGAAATTACAAGTGCACTCTCAAAAATATTCTCTTGCTGCAAATAGAATCGCTTTCCTTCAAAAGGATCGTCTTCTTATCTCAGGCTTAAAATGCATTCATTTTAAGGAGGTTGGAGCGAGTGGTGTTCATTCCGCCTAAATTCGAGAAATTCGGGCAAGAATTGCAAACACTTGCCAATGTTAGAAAAATCTGAAAAAATGCATACTTATTATAGGCATTGAAAAAACTAATTTTACATAATAATAATTTCAAAATGTTATTAACAAATTGTTGAAAAAAAAAAATTGTTCATCAAAATATGTGGTAACTCAACTTTTTTTTTAAATGAATTTTTTCAGATTTTTATCTTTATTTTGACTTTTGCATACTTTTACCATGTAAAAAAACAAGAAAAAATTAAAATAAAGATAAAAATCTGAAAAAATTCATAGGTATTCCGAAAAATTGCGACACAGAAAATAATAAAACAATCTGAATAAAAAACGATTATCCGCTTACTTCGAGATTAGAATTAATTTTTAGTATCAAGAAACTCTTCCTCTGTCGCCAATCGGATTTACCGCGAGCGGAATAGTATTTTGATCCGAATAGCATATTTCAAAGAGTGCGAGTTTCTCCGCTCGTTTTCCCGACTCTTTCAGACCTCCCGTCTCGACGGCTGGAAACTGCAACGATGGTCGTTGTCTCTCCTCGGGAAAGGTGGATTTGTCGAAGCACCGAGTAACATCGGCTGCTCGCGCCAATGTCCTGAGCACCCGAAGCTGGTACGGGTTCGGGTTGCGAGCGCGGCGACGGTCGATGGGAATCCCCGAGACTCGTCGGAATGCACCGGGAAGAGAGGGAATTCACGGTAAATAGATGTCACACTTTGAGCAACAAGCATGCAATTAGACCGTTAATCGCGCGTCATCGCGATGTCCCTCTAGCGCCGCAGCCGAGCGGGCTCTAATCGACAAAGTTTCACCGCGAAATTGCGCAGCGTCAACAGACGAGGTTGGGAGTCAACAGATGAGTACCTGCGGATGGCGGGACTCCGGCGAGGACACACAAAAATACGTAAAGGATTCGAGCCGGAGGGAAATGGGCGGATGCCTGTTGGTACCGGCGAGGCCGATTTTTATCGAACTATCGCGTTTCAGCTCCGTCGGCGCTGGAGCGCTCAATGCGTTTACCTTAAGGGCGGGGTAAGGTATTAATTTTTTTTTTGTTCAAATGAATGTATAATATCTCAAGAATATTGTGTTAAAATTTCAAGTCGATCGGAGCAAAATTAACGAATTATTTTCACGAAAAAAAATTGGTTTGCGGCGAAATTTGTTGACCAATTTATTGTTTTTTCATCAATTTGTTAATAACATTTTGGAATTATTATTATGCAAAATTAATCTTTCGAGTACCCTTTAATATCCAAGAATTTTTCTTGCACACTTTTCTGTCGCTTTGTGGATTCGAGATCGCATGTGCGAATATCTGTACGGTGACGGAGTTATAAAAACGGCCCGGGACTGGGATAGGCCCGATTGCCAAGTCTCGTTTGCCAATTCTCGGACAGTATTGGCAAACATATTAATTTGTCCTTCCTAATCCACCCGTCAGTTTCGTGGAGTAAAACCACCGTCAAACAGACTCTCAAGCTGAAGTGAACATCTTTGTCACTTTAAATTCTCCGGGAACCGTAAATTCAAATAGAAAGTGATTAGGAGTTCAGAAAATACCCTACGACTTTAGAAGCGACAGGCATTCCTAGGGCCCTATCCCCAGCAATTTTCCGCAAGGTCAGGCTTAAAATGGGCAGTTGTTACCGTGATTAATTCCGGGCGTGGTAAAGGTCGGTAATGGGCCTATGCAGCTTGCCAGTACGGGGCCAGGTCCGGAGCTACTGATGTGGCCCAGAACTGGGACAGTTACAGTTGCTGAGTCTTAATTGCCGGCTCTGTCCCCGTACGGATGAAAAACGTCACCAAGAATGGGCCAACCTTGATTGCCAGTACTGGACAAAGTTCCGAGCCGGCAATACGGCCCAATACCAGAACAGCCCTTGTTACCGAGTCTTGTTCAACGACCAGAGTCCAGTACTGATGAACAAATTCACCAAGAGTCGGCCATCGCTGATAGACCGTATTAGGTAAAATCCTTTTTTATATCAAACTTTATATCCGTCGTGGTACTGGGCATGTACTGGTTGCCAGAGTTCAACCAACGCTTTCTCGATAATATCAAAGTATGAAAAACATAAATTACAAATAAATTTTATATAGAACTCAGTGACTGAAGAATAAACATTGATGTATTTTACGACTTTTCGATCGTATGAAGTTAGTGTCACAATATGCAAACGTTTGCTCAACTGATGTACAAGTTTCGAAACGTTGTTCTTCGACATTAGCACAGCCAAGTAGGTAAGATCTAGGACTAGTAATCGTAGGGTCGCAGGTTCGAATCCCATCACCAGCCGAAAAATTTATTCCGAGATTTCCAGCGTATGAGGGTAAAATAACAACAATGCAGTAAACCACGATCAGAGAAATGCATTAAACAAACAGGCAGACGATAAAAACATTCATTTTTACTGTTCATTATTATCGTTTTTGAACATTGGTTGAACATTGGCAGGCGGTACTGGCTCGACTCCGACAGCCAGCACTGGGCCGGTGTGATCATTTCAATATCGGTCCAGTACTGATTCTGCATTGGATTTGTGCTGGGCCTTGATTGTCTGCCGGTACTAGTAGCTCCGGCACCAGTACTGGGCCAGAACTGTGCAAAATACTTCGTTTCGATTGGTCCGCTCATTCAAATTTATAATGCTCATAACTAATTAACTATTGCAAATTTTCAAAAACGGCTTTGTAACTTTTTTTTATCCAACTGATTTTTATGATCTTATCGAACCTGCCAGCAAAGTATGTGACAAATTTCCTGAATCACCCTGTATATCTGCCGCATATGTAAAAGACATATCCCGTATATGTGTAGAACGTTTTGCCGTTATATACGACGTATATAAATTATATATCTTTCTATATATATGACATATACTTCATTTCCATGGGGGGTGGCGAGGATCACACCGATGATGACACATACCTTAAGTTTCTCCCTTGGGCAGTCGGCATTCGCCCATTCGACTCCACAGTCGTTGAGGAGGGACTGGTCGGTAACAAATATGTAAAATTAAATAAATAAAAAATAAAACGAAGAGCGAAGATACAGCGAGGTCGGAAGAGGCGTATCGAACTTTGGTCAATTGACACGGGTCAACGGGCGATGGATGGATATTCGTCGTTTCTCCATGGTTCGACGAGCCTATATTTTATGTGCCACCGAGCTTTCCCGAACGTTCGATGGAGCGTCGCCGGTAAAACTCGCCCTGGTGCACGGTTCTGCCACCTCCTCCCCTCTCTCCACCACCCCGTCGCTTCGTCTCTGTCCGTCCATCGGGAGAGAGAACATCGCCGCAATCGTTGTGCAACACTGCGAACGAGATTTTGACGGGAGAGCCGCTTATTGGATCCGATTGGATTTTTTCGTGAATTTTTGGAACTCAAAGAGGGAGTTTCGCTGCGCGCTGACTTCGCATAAGTTCGACAACAATAAGAGAAAATTGCAAGTACTTCTTGATGGTGTAAAAATCTGAAAAAAAAATCGTAACAATTGCAAAATGTTATTAACATATTCATAAAAAAATTAATTCGTTAACAAATTACCCGGCAACGAAACTTTTTTTTAATGAAAATGATTAGTTTATTTTTCTGAATACGTATGAATTTTTTTAGATTTTTAAGTAATCGTTGATTTTTGTTCTGTAAAAAAAATAAAAAATCACTTTTTTTATTAATGTAGCGAAATTATTGACAGCTGTCTCGTTTCGCAGAGAGTTGCTTTTTGTATAATAAATAATAATATAATGTAATGTAATGTAATAATGTAAATATTTATAATAATTATATATAGTAGGATGTTTAAAAAAAGTAAAAAAAAATAAATTTCCGACCTGTTTAAAGTTCAGATTTCGATCTCAAATTAAACCTCGCGAAAGGCGGTACCTAGTAGAAAATCCTATGAGGTGCCGCATTCGACGTTTGACCGAAAAAATGCGGCACCTCCCAAACTTAATTATCAGCGACCCCCTTTCGCAGAATTTTTTTTTATCGATAAAAATATATAGTTCCACGGCGGGAGAGCTTCACTTTTTGTCACTTTTTTTTTGTATTAAACACAAAAGACTTTGATTTTTTTTAAATTCGTATATGGAAAACTCTAAAACACCGAAAAATAATTTATTTGGCGGCCACTGTTTACTCGGTTAAAGTAAAATATTTATTTGATTTAAATAAATATTTATTTCATTTGGCAATTGCATGGTTACCATTTGGAAATTCCTTGGTTATCATCTGGAAATTGCATGTTTACCATTTGGAAATTGTATGGTTTCCATTTGGAAATTGCATGGTTACCATTTGAAAATTGCTTGGTTACCATTTATAAATCGCTTGGTTACCATTTGGAAATCGCTTGATTACCATTTGGAAATTGCATGGTTACCATTTGGAAATTGTATGTTTACCATTTGGCAATTGCATGGTTACCATTTGAAAATTGCTTGGTTACCATATGAAAATTGTATGGTTACCATTTGAAATGTGCATGGTTACTATTTGGCAATTGCTTGGTTACCATTTAGAAATTGCATGGTTACCATTTGGCAATTGCTTGGTTACAATTTAGAAATTGCATGGTTACCATTTGGCAATCGCTTGGTTACCATTTAGAAATTGCTTGGTTACCATTTGGCAATCGTATGGTTACCATTGAGAAATTGAATGATTAAAGTTGACAAATTGAATGGTTATCCGAATATTGCACCAATTTACCAGTTTCCACATTCCAATCCTTATCCCAATACTTTTCCCCAACATTCCCAACACTTCATCTTCATGAGGCCAGCCAGTATCGAGCCTATGCCGTAACGTAACAACTAGCCAGACCAAACCCTACCAGATTCCCAAAGGGATTCGCGATACATCGGTCTGCCTCGGCGATCTCTCTCCCATTTACAAACTAAAAAATACCCCCACGCTTCCCCCAAGAGAACAGAAAAAAATTCGCCACCCAGGGTTGGGTGGAAAAACCCAAGGATTTTCCGAGTCTCATCTCATTCATGCGCCCTCTTCTCATCTCATCGTCTCAAACTGCCGAATAAAACACGATTCGTTATTTTTGTTATTGTTTTCTTTGCTTTCTTTTTTCACCCCCCCCCTTTCCACATCGCTATTCATCCCTATTCATCCTCAGTATCGCATTAAAGAAAAATAAATGGAGGAGACTGAGCTTCGTACAGCTTGTTCGTTAAGCTCGGCCGGATGGATAGCGAGAACAAAGAGGGAATGCAGCGCAGAGATTAAAATCTTGATTGTTTACCGAGGCCGTTTCGCGTCCGTGGTGTTTAAGGTTTTTTTTTTTTTTTTTTTAAGGTTTTTATTTTTTTTTATTTTTTTTTATTTCTTCCTCCTGCGCGATTTTAGAGCAAACGAAGGCAGTCAGCCGGTACGAGGGTTTCCTCCCTTGCGCTTCGCTCACTCCCTTCGCGGAGCCCTTTCTCCGCTCTGGCGTGACTAATGGAACTCGATTCTTATCCGAAACGACGTTTTCTCACGGGGCGCTCGGAGGGAACTTGACGGGATTCTTTGGGAAAATTCAATTCCACGATGAATCAGGAATCGCCACCGTTCGCTGCCACGCCGACCCTCCGCCCCTCCCCGCGGTACATCGGGCGTCGTTCTTTGACGGTATTTCTACGGTGCTGTACTCGAGGAAATGCTCACTCTTGAGAAAAACGATCTGCCGTATTTGTTACCGGATTCCTGGCAAAAATTGCGCTGCAGCGTTATCGCGATATGGTTATCGATACAGTTAAGTTCGGAGTAATTTTGTACTTTGTCACACCGGTGTGATGATGTGTTTTGTCAATCCAGTTATGTTTGGAGTAACTTTGCACTCTATCACACCGGTGTGACGATATGTTCATCATTGTAGGTATGTTAGGCGCAATTTTCCACTTTGTCGCACCGGTGTGATGAGATGTTTATCAATCCAGTTATGTTCGGCGCAACGTTCCACTTTATCACACCGGCGTGATGATATGTTTATCAATCCAGTTAAGTACGGCCTAACTTTTCACTTTATCACACCGGTGTGATGATATGTTTGTCAATCCAGTTATGTTCGGTGCAACTTTCCACTTTATCACACCGGCGTGATGATATGTTTATCAATCCAGTTAAGTACGGCCTAACTTTGCACTTTATCACACCGATGTGACGATATGTTCATCAATGTAGTTCTTTTCGGTGCAACTTTCCACTTTATCACACCGGTGTGATGATATGTTGATCAATCCTGTTACGTTCGGCGTAACTTTCCACTTTATCACACTGATGTGACGATATCCTTATCAATACAGATATGTTCGGTGGTACTTTTCACTTTATCAGATATGTTCGGTGGTACTTTTCACTTTATCACACCGGTGTGACGATATGTTGATCAAGCCAGTTATGTTCCGAGTAACTTTCCACTTTATCACACCGATTTGACGATATGTTTGTCAATCCAGTTACGTTTGGCGCAAATTTCCGCTTTATCACACCGGTGTGACGATATGTTTATCATTCCAGTTATATTCGGTGTAACTTTCCACTTTATCACACCGTTGTGACGGACACCACGAATTTCCTAAGCCATCGCTCGACAGTGGACATCATCGGTTTGACCTTAAATCTAGCGCGACATTATGAATATTTACTCAAACCCCTTTTAGTTCTGTTCTCGGAGAAATTTTTTCACCAATAAGAAAAACTACCTCCCTTACTTTTGCCAAAACCCTGAAAAAGATGACCAGTTACATCCGGCGAACCGTTTCGCTCTATCACACCGGTATGAGAGCCATCAGGAATTTCCTCCTCCCTCGCTCGACACTGGATATTGTCGTTGCGACCCTCATTCTTGGGGGATATTAAGAATATTTAGGATATTACAAATTTTTCGCAACACACTTTTCGATAATCGAATCAGAGGGGATCGCCGGGTCGTTGGACGCCGCGAGGCGAACAATATTGCGTGTTTCCCGGAGGAGTTTCCAACCGAGCAACGCCGCAATTTATCATCTCATCGAGTGATTACGTCAATTCTTGAGCCACCCCTCAACCATGAATACCATTACCGGCGATAAATCTCGCACGATGCGAGGGTACTCAGAATTTTTGGCGCCCCACTTTTTGATAATCGAATTGTGGGGGTGGAGTGACAAAAAATTGACACGACGTGATCTTGCTGTTCTTGATATTCCCGCTGCCGGAGTCAGATCCATCGGCCGAGGTCTCGCGAAACTTTCGAATGGGATTCTGCTGGAAATTAAGCTGAAGAGGGTGGCTCTTCAGCTTCGTCTTCCGAGCACTCAGACATCAGGGTTCTTCGGGAGGCGGTTCGCGGAGATCATCAATCCTTGTTACCCGAATTACGTTCCCGCCGCGTCCTTTCACCCATTTCCATCTTCTTTTCTCGACTGTCACCATCTGCCTAGCTCATTTTTTTCACCGTAACATTCTTTGAATAATCGAGCCTGAACCTTATGTCTGGTGGCTTTCACCGAACTGCCGTTCAGCAAGGGATGTTAAGTAACCATAAATAAGATGGAGAGGCTGATGGAGAGGAAGATGGGAGGAGGATGGGGAGGAGGATGGGGAGGAGGATGGAGAGGAAGATGGGGAGGAGAATTTGGAGGAGGATGGGGAGGAGGATGGGAAGGAGGATGGGGAGGCAGATGGGGAGAAAGATGGGGAGGAAGATGGGGAGGAAGATGGGGAGGAGGAGGATGGGGAGGAGAATTGGGGGAGGATGGGGAGGAGGATGGGAAGGAGGATGGGGAGGAAGATGGGGAGGCAGATGGGGAGGAAGATGGGGAGGGAGATGAGAATGAAGATGTGGAGGGAGATGGGATTGAAGATGAATGAATGAATGAATGAGTTTATTATGCGTAGGACCAGAGGTCCTCTAGGCACATACTGCCAGAATACATACAATGCACACACACAGACCGTGCGGCATCGAAATCTTCACGATTGTGATGCCGCACGATCTGTAACAAGGCGTAACAAAAATCATAAAATCATAAACCGTAACAAAATCATAAAATCGCAAACCATAACAAAATCATAAAATCATACACGCACATGATCATACACACAACAAAATCATACATCATACACACCATATACAGAGGGCGCAATAAAATCACAAAACATAATAAATTCGCAACCCCAGACACGATAAGCCGCCCCCAACGAGGACGGAGGGAGATGGGGAGGGAGATGGGGAGGGAGATGGGGAGGGAGATGGGAATGAAGATGAGAATGAAGATGAGAATTGCGATGAGACATGCGATGAGAATTGCGATGAGAATTACGATGAGAATTCGAAACTCTCCCAAAAACAAAATCCTCTAAACATCAAACTCGAACAATATAAAAAAAAAAATTAATCCTCCTTAGGTACCCTTGATGACACGGTTCCGCCATCAACTGGAAACGAGGCTGAGAAATTGCCACGGCTGCGGGTCGACTCGGCAACACATGCGATCCGTAAGCCCGGCACGGACGGAAGAGCAGAACGAGCAACAAAAGCGTCGAGCTATGCACGCCTTTGTTCCAGATAACACTTGTGCCTCGCCAAGGAGGACGTTTTTCCCCGTCGAAGCTTCGGCCCGAAGTCCCGCTGCTAAATGGTACCGCGGAATTGCTAAATGGCACGACGGAGAATCGAGCCGAGCTTTCGCAATGCTATTTCGCGACGCGAAACTGTGCCGCTGCACAAATTGAGTGAGGGATTAAGGGAGAGTGCGAGGGGTTGGGACACATTAATAACGAATTCGAGAGTGCGACTGGTGAGGCGACGGGGAAAAAGCGGTGGGAAAAAAAAAGGAGCGTCAGGGGAGAATTACGACGGGCGGAAGGAAGAGACGGAAGTGAGTCTCGAATTTCGCCGTATGCAAATCGGTGGAGTGGTCGATGGAGCCTAATGGAAAACGTTGTTTCGTCTCCTCGCTGCCGAGACGGTGTTCCACTCGAAAGGAATAGAGCGGCAAGCGCGGACTGCCTCTTTGCATGTTTCACGTGAGTGCCGACTATTCATCACGCCCTAAGCATCCACGGACCTCACCTTGACTTTAGTTCTTAGAGTCGAGTGCCCCGGGGCGTACGGCGGTGTCTCGCGCGTGGTGCATCCTGGGAGGGGGAGGCGGGGTTGAGGGACTTAAATGTTCAGGGGAAATGAGATTGGATTTAGGATTTTCGGAAGGAAGCGGGGTTGTGTTGGAGACCTTTTTTTTTGAGGGAGGGGATCGGATTTTTGATTTTTTGATTGGGGGGGGGGGGGTTGGATTTGAGATTTTGGAAATTGGAACGGGAGTTGGATTTCGATTTTGGAAATTTGAGGTGACTGGCGTTTTTATTCTTGGATTGGAGAGAGATTGGATTTTTGTTTTTGGATTGGAGAGAGATTGGATTTTTACTTTTGGATTGGAGAGAGATTGGGTTTTGGATTTTAGGATTGGAGAGAGATTGGATTTTCAATTTTTTTATTGGAGAGAAATCGCATTTTTGATTCCAGTATTGGAGAGAGATCGCATTTTCGATTTTAAGATAGGAGAGGGGTTGGATTTTCGGTTTTTGGATTGGAGAGAGATTGGATTTTCGATTTTAAGATAGGAGAGGGGTTGGATTTTCCGTTTTTGGATTGGAGAGAGATTGGATTTTCGATTTTAGAATTGGAGAGGGATTGGATTTTCCATTTTGGGTTTGGAGAGAGAACGGGTTGTCAATTTTTGGATTGAAGAGAGATTGGATTTTCAATGTTTGTATTGGAGAGAGATCGGATTGTTAATTTTAGGATTGGAGAGAGATTGGATTTTCAATGTTTGTATTGGAGAGAGATTGGATTTTCAATTTTTTAATTGGAGAGAGATCGGATTGTCAATTTTTGGATCGGAGAGAGATTGCATTTTTGATTTTAGGATTGGAGAAAAAGTGGATTTTCAACTTTGGATTGGGGAAAAAGTGGATTTTAAATTTTGAGATTGGAGAGAGAACGGATTGTCAACTTTTGGATCTTCGAGAGATTGGATTTTCGGTTCTACGATTGGACAGAAATCGCATGTTCGACTTTCTTAAAGTGCCGAGCCTTCCCTCTGCGCTTTCAGAAACATAAGTCCAATCCCTTTTTCATTTTCCCGGGATAAGAAGATCAAATTTTCAGTATTTCAAACCAAACAATCCTAAACATCCAATTTCCAAAAAAAAAAGAAGGATCAAATTTTCCACTGCCAAAAAATCCTTCCACTTCTCGATTACCGACAATCTGCAAGTCCGGCGATTGGATTTTCCAATCCCACCCTCGCAAAAAAAAAAAAAAAAAAAAAAAAAAAAAACAAAAA